>PVJS01012122.1:0-44446 GCA_004027185.1 Glis glis | reverse complement strand
AGAAGGAGAAGGAGAAGGAGAAGGAGAAGGAGAAGGAGAAGGAGAAGGAGAAGGAGAAGGAGAAGAAGGAGAAGGAGAAGAAGGAGAAGGAGAGAAACAAAAGCTCCGCTGCGATGCCAGCACTAGAATGAGAATGAGGCAGGCACTGTGCAATCCTACAACTGAAGCGCTTTTATGATCATTCGTCTCAAGCCCTTGCTCCTTCCCAGCAGCCAACACGGCCTTTACACCCAAGGACACTTGAATCCCCAGAGAAGAACCTAGCCCAAGGGCCCATTCCCCTTGGGTGGCAGAGTTGGACTTGAGTGCAGCTAGCTCCTCCCAGGCAGCTTCCTGTCTGTGTTGTGGGTGCCACGGTCCCCTTTACTGGAGTCCCTGTATCAGGCCAGAGTGCAGCCTAAAGAGGGCACATGAAGCCGGGTGTGGTAGCGCACACTTGTAATCCCAGTACTTGGGAGGCGGAGACTGGAGGATCTGGGTTCGCGGCCAGCCTCAGCTACTTAGTGAGGCCCTCCGCAACTTCGTGAGACCCGGTTTCAAAATAAAGTATAAAAAATAGGCCCGGGGGTGTAGCTCAGAGGCAGAACACCCCTGGATTCAATCCCCGGTACCGCAAAAAAAAAAAAGAAAGAAAAAGAAGGCACATAAACACTTGTCCCTTAAAGGGTGGTACCTGACACAGCAGCGGCTGAAAGCATGTTGGAAGTGCCCAATCTCAGACTCCTCCTGGGACCTAGGCAGTTAGCATCAGCCGTCATAAAAAGGCCCCAGTGATGCCTGTGCCCATGCGAGCATGAGATGCACCCTTTATCTTATACAAACAGTACTCGCTCTCCAGTTGTCCTCCAGCTGAGCAACCCAACACTGGCAAGTCTCACAGTCCAGAGCAGCCCCAGAGGTCCACACCGGCCACTCATAAATCAACACTCGCCCGCAGTTCTTCAGTCCCAGACACAGAAATCTGTGACCTTCATGGGAAAGGATTCGTGATTTGGGGTCTCTGCTCAGGAATCAACATCCATTTTGGAATCTAGGAAAGAAGGAGATGCAAAAAATGTCAGATGACTATGAGCCTTTTGTTAACTTCTGCTTACTTTGCTTTGGCTTTGGTTTCTTGAAACCAGAACCTCCTATTTACATAGGGTTTACATAAGGTTCATTGTTCTTTCCAAGACACGAAGCAGCAGCCCAGAGAAGGAAAAAGGGCGCTGGGCCCAGAGTCACCCCAGAGTCATGGGTTTCAATACTACTTCCACTCATTAATAGCTCTGTGACCCAAGGTAGAGCAGTTGACTTTGCTGAACCTAAATTTTCTCGACAGTAAAATGGTGACGCCAGTAATAATTTATTTATGGAACTTGTGAGAGATAATATATATAAAAGCTCCCAGCACGTGACAGATATTCAGCAGGGCATGATTCAGAAAGTTTGTAAGTAGAGCGTGCAATAAACACTTTTAGAGTATCCACAATGTGGGTAGACACTGGGGATACGATGGCAAATCAGAGAAATATATTATCTATCCAAGTAGAACCATGACCAACTGGGAAAGTTTAAGACAGAAAAATGATAGTTTGTAAAGACCCGAGTTCTTGCTGTGTGTCAAGCATGGTTCTAGGGCTTTTCCTGGATTAACTGTTCACTAGCCTATGGATACTAGGTGCTACCAGTAGCCCATTTCACAAGTAGGGAAGCTGAGGCACACAGGGTTAAGTAACCTGACCAAAAGTTATATAGATAGTAAACAGGAGAGCCCCTGTTATGGACTTGGGTTAGTTCTGAAGCCCACTTTCTGATGGTTTGTGCTAACCTGCCTTGTGTAAGCAGAAACTAAATTAAAAGGAGAGGCCAGAGCGCTGAGAGTATGTACCAGGGAACACTGGCCTCATCTAGGGAGGTAGGAAAGGATCTCTGAGGAGGTCAGAAGGAGGTGGAAAGAAGGGGAAGCGTGGTCCAGTAGGGCATGTGTAGGGGTGGAGACCAGGAATTAATTGAGAGCTTAATTAATTTAATGTTAGGTAGCAGAAGAGTACTTGATTCTTGAAGAAAGCTGCAACTCCAAACTCCACCAGCCAACGAATACACTTGCAAAAAATAAAAATAAAATAAAAAAATACTTCTGTCACACACGTGTTCTCAGCTCTTACTCTTTTTTTTTTTTTTTTTTTTGCGGTACTGGGGATTGAACCCAGGGGCATTCTACCTCTGGGCTACACCCCTAGCCCTATTTTTTATTCTTTGTTTTGAAACAGGGTCTCACTAAGTAGCTGAGGCTGGCCGCGAATCCGGATCCTCTGGTCTCAGCCTCCCAAGTACTGATTACAAGTGTGCGCCACCACACCCGGCTTTTTAGCTCTTACTGTTGAGCAGGATCCATAGATATCATTTTTTAGAGATAAAAACGAGGACAGGTGAGCCGACAATTAGAAGGACAAAGAGTAGGGGCTTTGGCATCACAGACCATCTGCTGCTATCTTTGTGACCTTGAGCAGATTTTTTAGACCAACTTCCTTAACCTCAGTTTCTTCATCTGCAAAATGGGAATGATAATGCTTCTTGTAGCTGTGGTGAGGATTAAGCAGAGTTGCTCATGTAAGACCCATGAGAAGGATTCAAGAAATGATGTCCCTTAACCATTCAGAGTCCCAGGTTTGAAGCTGTCACCCTGAACAGGGGGGACAGATACAATCCACAAATACCCGGATCCCCTCATGCATCCTCCATCTGGGAAGGTGCTTGGCTTTTTCTCTGATGTCTTAACCAGTATCCAGTTATCAAGTTCCATCACAGAACACCCATGAGACTTTTTTCTTAATTAATAATTGCCTTATTTGTTTAAGACCTTCAGAGGAATCAAAAGTTCAATTTGGATGCGTCCATCCAAATACCTCACAAACACACAACAGAAAAATAAAATCGGGCAATATAATTTCAATACAAGGAGATAGCAAAGTGAATGCAAATTTTGTTTTTCTTTTTTCTTTTCCTTTTTTTTTTTTTTTTTTTTTTTTTTGCTAGCAGTGCACACTAAAGGAATATGTATGACCTCAATTCCCACAAAATCCCAGTCAGAGAAATTTGGAGTCAAAAAGGTTAGACCTTTTCAGGGATACCTGGAGCTTTAGAACCAGAAATCAACTTACAGATCATCGGGTCAGCCCCCTCATTTTGCCGCGGATGTGAGTGATTTTTAAAACCGTAGTGAAGGTCATGTGGGGTTATCCGCAGAATTAGGACTTGCCTTTGGGACTCCTGGGGCAATCAAGGGGCAGCATATGTAGCAACTGCAGCAATGACCAGCTGAAGAAATTTGCTGCTCAGAACAAATAATTTAAGTTTCAAGTTTAAGCAGAACGCCATGGCTAACTGGCTACATTCCCTTCCTGGGAGAAAAAAAAAATGGAGTTAAACCTGCTATCCACCAACAAAGCCACAATTCAACAAACTGAAGAACACGTTGTCTTTCTTAGTAGATGTGTTAATCCCTATGCTTGTCACTTCGCATTGACCCCTTAAAGGGAAGTCAGTACAGTTTACTCAGATTTGCATGGGATTTTCATATTGGTCACCCAACGCCACACTCATGCCATTGGGTAATCACAGGCCTGTTCCTGTTCATGGTCATTAAGCAAGAATGCCAGGTGTCTTGGCCTCTGCATGCAAAGCCTTCACCCAAGGGAAGCAAAGCCTTTCTCCACCACTGCTCTCTCCAGCTGAAGGCAACCGAGTGTCCTTCAGGTGACTTTCAGAAAGTCCCAAGACTCCCCGGGAACGGTGTATGGTCGGAACAAATCAGCGGTGACAGAAACTTATGGGCCAAAGGAAGACATTTGGATTTGGACCGGGCATTACATGCCACTAGAAAGTGACTACTCGTTTTGATAGTTACGACAATTACATTATTGTTATGAGAGAACTATATTATTTTTTAGAGATGCTTTCTGGAATATTTGGGGATAAAATGTCATGATGTCGGTAAGTTTCTGTGAAATGTAAATATTCTAAAATAGCAAGCCAAAAACTAATAATAAAAAGGGGTAAAGCAAATGCAGCAAAATGTAAGTAAGGTGTAAGTCAAACCAGGTGTTCATGAGAATATTCTCTCTACTTTTCTGTATGTGAAAATTTTTGCACTCAAAATGTAAAAACAAGCCTGGCATGGTGCGCACGCTTGTAATCCCAGTCCTTGGGAGACTGAGACTGGAGGATCAGGGTTCGTGGCCAGCCTCAGCTACTTAGTGAGGCCCTCTGCAACTTAGAGAGACCCTGTTTCAAAATAATGAATAAAAAATAGGGCTGGGGGTGTAGCTCAGAGGTAGAATGCCCCTGGGTTCAATCCCCAGCACCACAAAAAAAAAAATAAAAAATAAAAACAAAGTTATTCTGTTAGAATTAGAAACAGAACTTTGGAACTTGACCCCTTGTCATCCCATGTCACCACCCAAAGTTCTGCCCTCCACAGATGGAGGTTAGAATGAAAAACGCAAAGACTTTTTCCCTTTATGTAAAAACCACATAGCCGGGTGTGGTGGCACACACCTGTAATCCCAGTACTTGGGAGGCTGAGATAGGAGGATTGCAGGGTGGAAGTCAGGCTCAGGAACTTAGTGAGATCCTATTACAAAATTTTAAAACATTTAGAAAATAGGGCTGGGGGTTAGCTCAGGGGTAGAATGCCCTTGGGTTCAGTCCCAGTACACAAAACAAACAAACAAACAAACAAAACCTCACACATATGTAGCTACGTGAGTATTCTCTCACTGAAAAGACTTCAAACCATCAAGTCTTATAAGGCACAGAAAAGCACATTCCCCTCTGTGGGTTTGCCCTCTCCTGGGCACCACACTGTATGACTCCTGTCTCCAGTGCTCTCACCACGTGAGTAGGGAAGTAGACTTGTGTCCCCTTGGAGTGAACTCAATGCTGAAATCCCCTACGAAAGGAAGTGTTAGAAACAGAGGAGCGGGGTTTGGTGGAGGATGGGAGGCAGAATGAAGGACACAGGCTTTCTGAATCTCTGGAAAGCTGCATGCAGGTATCTCATTTTTGGAAAGATTCCTGGGTTGCTCACTCTGCTTTCTCTCCAGCAGAAGTTGGCCTTGCTAATACTGAATTCAGTTTGTCATTCTGGAAAGCCTGAGGTCTGCAAACTCTCCCCTAAACATAAAAGTCCAGGTTGTCAAAAGTCAGACCTCCCCATGGCTGCGGTGCCTTACAATAGACATTCTCAGTTCTGCACGATCGACATGGCAGAGCCCGACCTGGCTGAGAGCGCCACCTTTTTAGCTTTTGGCCCTGATGAGGATTCAAGGCTCCAGAGCAAAAGCCGTGAGCATTTGAACAGCCTGGGACCATGTTTGCATCCCTTATGTTTTGTATCCTTGGGTAAGTGAAACAGGAATTTATGATAAAGGTGCACATTTAGATTGTTTTCATTAATCATAGACTCTTGGAAAATCTGAAAACTCTCTATACAGTCATGTTTCCATGAAGTTGTGGATTTATTCAATAATTATAATAATAAGTACATGGAGGAGTAAGAAAGGAAGGAGAAGGAGAAGGAATCGTGAGCCCTTAGCTCATAGCAGTATTCTAAGCACTTCGAACATATTAAGTCATTTAATCCTCACAACATCCCTCTGAATGTGTACTATTTTTGTCTGCATCTTATAAAACTTGATGCCGGAGAGGTTCAACAATTTGCCCAAACTTACCTAGTTAGGGCTGGAGGAGCCGGGATTTGAACCCCGGTAGCCTGACTTCAGAGCATGCTCTTTTGACCATTGCACATTCATCGTCTCAATGCTTCACACATTGTTTTGCTTTAGACTTTATTTTTCAAAAAAAGAGATCATGTTATATGTGACTTATTTTATTCTCACTCCAAAATATGCCTTGGACTTCTTGATGTGTCAGTTTATATAGATCTGCCTCATTGTTTTTAACCCCTGCAAAGTCTCCCATAGACAAGGCATAGAAAAATGTACAGGACCACTTGCTAATTAATGAGCATTTGCATGATTTCTAATATTTTTCTGTTATAAATGATGTTGAAGTGAATAACCTTAGAACTGTGTTTTTAGGCACATAGGTATTTTGACAGGTTAGATTCTTAGAAGGAGAATTGCTGGGTCAAAAGATATGCACATTTAAAATTTTGATAAACACTGAAATAAGATTTCAATTTTTTTAATTTATGATCATGGACCGAAATAGAAATTGATTATAACTGAGGAGAGAAGATAAAGAAATTCGACCATTATCCTGCCTAGAGTATCAGTCCAGTGGCTTTTTTCAGACCAACATACCATGGTATAAAAAATTGAACTCAAAAGGAATAAATCTGTAGGCAGACCTTATAAGCAGATGATTCTTAGCTTTCTTTGCCAAAGGCCAAAACTTCCTAGTATTGAATATGGTGACAATTCACAACCATAATGATAAAACTGTAATACCAGTAATCATGACAGTCACCATTTATTGAGCATGTACCAAGTGGCAAGAACAATAATAAGAATATTTACAGCTTCATTTAATCCTCCTAACCATCCACAGTCCTGTGAGGGCTCAGAGTCAATTGTGTCTGCCTGGTTACCCCCTTCTGTCCCTCCTGGCCATAGATCAACCGTCACCCCCTCAGGGAAGCTCACACTGACCTCCAGGACCAGGTCGAATCGCCCTACAGTACTCTCACAGCATCAAGTACCTCCTCCTTGTAATGCTTCCCAGAGTGGCAATTTTCTACTGAAAAGTGCTTTTCTTTGATTAACCTCAATTTTCCTTTCTGGGCTCAACAAGAGCAGGGTGATGAGAAATGAACAAGTGAGTGAATGATTGATATATAATCAATCAGGGACATATAATCAATCAACATATAATCAGGGAGCACAAAGGTGGTAGAGGAAGTATTAACTCTCAGTACATACACTAGAAGTGTCAATACCATTTTGGAAGATACAGATAGGAGAAGAAGGTGAACCCAGGAGAGCACACAATGATAAAAGGAATCATGGTTAAAAAGCACAGAATATTTTTGTGGAACAAGGATGAGTCCAATGTGTCTAGAACTTTCTGCCACATCTTCTCTGGGTCCACCAAGCCAAGAGAATAGGATCATTACACACACATTTATTCCTTAGTGTAAGCTACTCAATATGCTACTTTTCTTAGCAGTATATATGCTAAAGGGAATTAAATCAATGAAACACAAGAATTGCAAACACCATGATACTAGGAGGAGAGAAAGCTCGAGACACAGCGATCTTTGTAGATCCCATAGAATACAGTATGAGATACACACACCTTCATCTATCAGCACACACGGTCTTGGCTAACTCTAGATTCAGGGAAAAAAAAAAACTGTGATATTTGGTAGCAAAAGTGGGCAGTTTGTTATCCGAGACACAGGATTAGACATGGTGGTTTCATGAAAATACATAATTTTGTATGATTCATATGCTTATATTCTCTGAAACTTGATAGAAGCAGATTTCGCACTAACAGTCATACACAGCAGTGCTCACATATAACAGCTCATACCTGAAATGACAAAGGTGTCAATTACCTCTTAAAAAATGTGCCCCCCACCCGCTGAGAGCTCCTAAGCTCACTTAGGTTCATGGGAGGAATTTAACCCTCGTGGTCTGGTGGGAGACACTGAGCAAGCCATCAAGAATGCTCCTCATTGTATTGAATGGGACAATAGACTGGCTCCCTTCTTTGGGGTGGCAAGATCCTGATTTCCAGAAATCGAATGAGTCATCTGTCTCAAGCAGACAGTGGTCATTCCAGCTTGGCTGGACTCCAGGTAGCCTTTCCTAAAAGATATAGATAGAAACACAGGAGGGGTAGTAGGAAGGATGTTTCCTGGAAGAAAACCTGTAGGTGATAAAGATTTCCTTCTCATTTTATCATCCCCGCCATCAAAACAGAGCTCCTTCTATACCATCCTTCTCTTAGATCTGCAAGTATAACTATGGGAAGAGAATCAGCCAGGTCATGTCTCTTAGAAAGGTAAAAGGGAACACTATTTCTCAGTGCTTTAACCCTGTATCATCCAAAATTCTCTGGGCTGAAAATAAGAGAAAATTGGTCTGACAGTGACTTAGAATATTGGCTCTCTTTCTTTCTCTCTCACTCTCACTCTCTCTCTCTCTCTCTCTCTCTCTCTCTCTCCCTCTCTCTCTCTCTCTCTCATGTATCAAGAATGGAGGAGATACGTGGTCCTAAGTAATGTGCTAGCTCAAGAATACCTATCAGGGACACCTCCTCCCACCTTTCAACTTCACTACCTTTAGTAATCTGGTGATTTGTCTTCATTGCTATTATCTCATGATTTCAAAACAGGTCCCCTAGCTCCAGGAACCACAACTTCAATAAAGGCAGGAAGAGTGGGGGAGGTACCAGTCTCTTTTATCTGGGATGCAAACCTCTCAGCCCACCAGCCATCTTCCTCTTACCTCTCACTGGTCTGCACTGGGTTACATCATCTGAGATAGCTTAAGGGAGACAAGAAAATGGTCTTTTACAAAGAAGGAAAGGTGTTCACAACAGAATCCAACCAATCATGGTATGCTACCCAGGAACTGGGCACATGGCAAGTTGGTTGCTACCAAGGAAGAAAGTGGAAGTGGATGTAAAGTAGGTGACGGGCAGCTCTATCCCATCAGGGAGCATCTTTGGTTTCAGTCTCTATCTCCCCTTCTCTGCCTTTATCATAACCACACTATAAGAACTTCTCAGCCTCCCCAGGCTACAGTTTCAAGGTGGGAAGGAGACCCTGCATATTGACTTAACAGTGGAGTGATTCTAAAGGTAAGGCTGGTCCGTGCAAGACTGGCCACACAGGTGACCTTGTTGAAGGAATTGTCTCTGGCTGTAATGCAAAACTCACTCTAGTCCTAGTCTTAAGGGGCCAGGAGAGTTTAGGAACTTTGTAAAACATTACAGAGCTAACATTTGTAGAACCTCTACTACAATGCAAATCACTATGTTAAGAATTTAAATGACAGCGGGACAGACATGGTGGTGCAAGCCAGTAATCCCAGTGCTTGGGGGCTGAGACAAGAGGGTCGCAGGTTCAAGGCCAACTTCAGTAATTTAGCAAGGCCCTCAGCAACTTAATGAGACCCTGTTTCAAAATAAAAAAATAAAACTAAGGCTGGGAGTATAACTCAGAGGTAAAATGCCCCTGGGTTCAATCCCCAGTACCACACACAAAAAGAATATAAATGACAAATTCTGTTCATGTGTTCATGAAGCATATGTTCACATTACCCCATTTTACAGACATGGGAAGTTGACCAAGCTCACACAGTCTGTAAGCAATGGAACCAGCAGTTCAGTCCAGGAAGTCTGACCTCTTCGTCTCTGGCCTTCGCTCTATACAGTGTTTCCTGCTCTAGGTCACATTTGAGCCTCCCAATAGCATTATGGAGTAAGTGTTATTCTTTCTTGTGAGTCTGTAAAGAAGACAGGAAGTTAGAGCCCTGTATCAGGCAGGACCTGAGTCTTAAGCGCAAGGGATCTGACAGAGGTGAAAGGAAGAGAGCTATAGGATGTGAGGGCTCACGATGCTGTGATGTGAAGCTGAAAACCCTTCCTATCGCGTGTAAGCCCTCCCTCTAAGTGCAAGGACTTTATCTTCTCATAAGGCACAGTTATTTCTAGGTAGTGCTCCAAAGCGAAATAACCTTGGACCTCGCGTGCATGTCACCTACCACACTTATACATGTGGGTCTTATAAGCTAAGTCCTTTAACTTCTGAGCCTCAATATCCTCGACTGCAGAAAGAAGATAAAGTCTTCTGCTTCAAATGGCTCTCAGAATAAAAGGAGATCATAAACACAGTAGCCTATACATGGCTGCCTAGACCTGTTCCCCAAGCAGTTCTGTTCAGTGCAGCCATCAAAGGGTTAAGAGAGCCAGGGATCATGAGGTCAGGGTATTTTATTTCTGAACAAAGGTTCTATAATTTCAGCTTGGCTCTGCCTATACCCAGCTCCTCACAGAATCCTTGTGGCTGCCTATGGGACTTGTAAGCAGATCCAGGGATCCGCGGTAATGCTCTTTGAAAAAGCATTGTGCTTTAATAAGTCACTTTTCTCTCCTCAGGCGGAGTTCACATGAATTAGACTGCAAGGCACTTTATGCAAAACGTCTGACCTTCACTGGCTCTGATTTGCAGTGTCATTGTCCCTGTATTCTTCTAAAGTGCCTTCATTTTGCATAATGTTATAATGTTATTCAGGCTTTGCAGTTAGCACTATTTCATTTCTCCAATTATAACCATTTTAGGCAAAGCTATAGATAACCTTCAGAAACGCATGCCTGTGTGATCTCTCATTCACAAGGAGGAAGCAATAAAATTGGACTTTAAAAAAAGGATAAAACTAAAAGGCTCATTTTGGGTGGAAATTTAAACTCTAAGATCAGATATTCTTTCTCTTCATGGGGATTAACAGTTGTGTGTGTCCCCCATGAAAATCTATGCATTACTGGTTAGATATGATAGGCAGAGCTTCCTATTGAAGCAGGAACACTTGGCTAAGCAGCATCACCCAGTGTCATAGATGCATAATTTGAAGTATCTCTCTACCTAAGGTCTCTCTTCCACCCGCTCCCAAGGGTCCTGCCCACTGCAGGAATGCCCTCTCCTTGGAACCAGTTAAGGAACAAATGTCTGGGGGAGACAAAACCTATTACATTGCTACATGCTCTTTATGTAAGCCTACTGGAGATTCCGACCCTTTCTTCCAATTTAAAGTTGGTTGTAAAGAGATTGAGACACAGATTCTGAGAGATGGGGATGGAGAAGGAGTAAGAGGATGACCCCAAACCAAATATCAACTCTTTCACACCTTACTATTAAAAACGGAATATGCTAACCAGCAGGAGAAAAAATTTGCTTTTTACAGTACTTATCAAATATCTTCTTTTTACTAGACATCCACAAGGGGTGAGCAATACAAAAAGTAGCCACCAGGAACAGGGCCTTCCGTCCTAGTCAGGAGATCATTGTGGGCTCGGCTAGCAGGAAACAAATTATGGCAAATCAGAGAGCTGAAAGTTACATAGCAGAATTAAACTAAACTTCGATGTACCAAGAATGTATGGCTCTTTTCATTTCTCTACTGTTCCTTTCTTTTTCTTCAGCCCAATTTCCTAAATATTTAAGGGAAAACACTATATTTAATCTATGCTAACTGATAGAAACATTCACCCAATCAATCTTTAAATTATTTATTAAAATTTAAGACCATGTCTGAAATCACTGCTATTTTTCAGTGGCCTCCCCACCCCTGCTCTTCTCTGAGCATGTGGAGGAAGGGCTGACAAGACTCTGACAGGGCATGGAAGGGGGCTTGGGAGGCAGGTCCCAGGTCTGATGCTGAGCTTAAGTTGGGCCGCATCTCAAGTATCTTTGGTTTTGCTTCATCTCTGGCTGTTTGGTGACATGGATACTGATGCCAAGAGTAATGAATTCTTCTCTAGACTTTTCTCAGTTGGGCTGAGTCAGATGTCTTCACTATCTCCCAAGACCTCCTCAGTTCTCACTCACTCCCACCCTGGCCCATCACTTCCTGGCTTCTGCTGACCAGTCCCCTCAACCACACTTTGGTTGTCCTAAGGACTCTAAACCTAGTGTTCCTTCTGCTGAATGGAACCTAGGGAACCTCAGGACTGTCAATAAAACCCCTTCTCCATGCCAGTCCATCCTCTTAAACCAAGTTGAGTCCCCACTCTTTTGCTTGTATTATGGAGTTCTCTGTGAATGCAAGCAGTGATGTGGGCTAGAGCCCTCTGCCTTGGATAGTCCCCCAAGACAGCCAGCACATGTCAGCTCCACTTTCAGAGTGGAAGATGGGGTTATTCATCTGGCCCTGTTTCCTCTTCCACCCCTGACTTCTTCTGGGTTCAGGGAGAGGGAACTGTTTCCTATAATTCTCCTTCTTCCCAAGGCATTCAACCCCACCCCCTTCCCTGTACTATACTGCAAACAGGATGTAGGGAGGCAAAAATATTAAAGTAAAATCAATTGATAGGCATATATAACTATCATCCATTTTATCTTTGAATATCCAGATTCTTAGTCACTAAATACTAGAGCAGCAATTTTGCTTCCCATTTTGCAGATAAGAAGAAAGACTCAAATGAAGAAAGTCAGAAGTAAAATTGAGGGCATATCAATCCCAGTAGAGTGACATTTCAAGTCAAATGTCTAACACTTCAGTCATGCTATACTTTGGAAATTTTCTAGTCTAACCACATCTTCTATTTTTTTTCCCTTTGAGGGGTATTCTTTTTCCTATAAATGATGTATTTCTCCAAGGTCGTTTTCTTGGCTGCTTTCTTTCCTTTTTTCTTCCTTCCATTTCATTACTCTGTGTGTGTGTGTGTGTGTGTGTGTGTGTGTGTGTGTGTGTGTGTGGGTGTGTGTGTGTGCGTGTGTGCGAGAGAGAGAGAGAGAGAGAGAGATTTCATGCACTCTCATAATTTAGCCACAATCTTCAAATCTAGACTCACCACTTCTTTCTTACCATGCCCAGTTTTCTAACAGTTTGCTGCATATTTCTACCTTGAGGGAAAGCTGGTTTCTTAATGTAGGCTTTCAGAGGGATCGATATTCTCAGTGACATTTGCTTCCTAGTTTCTGTTCAAATCACCTTTTCCTCTAGCATCTTACTATCATCTGGGATCTTAATTCACCAATCCACCCCATGCCAATTCCCACAGATAGTACCTTCTTGGTCTCCATGATGTCTTACACATCTCAATTATCTCTCCACTACCCCCTGACCTCATACTAGGACCACAGCCCCTCTCACTCTCCAGAACAAAGTAAATGGGTTCACCTTCCATCTTAGTTTCCTGGTATCCCAGATACTCCCATGCCTGGTCCCAAATGGAATTATTTCCCTGCCCCCTGTTCTCTTATATTCTCCACAAACACACAGAATTGGCATCAGTGCTCCTTGAACATGGGCTTTCCTATCACTATATAGCAGGAAATGTACATTTTTTTCTCCCTGGAGTGAGCTTGCCAAGCCTCTCTGCTTACTGCAAGATGCCAAGCAATCAAGATCTACTTTAAATATGACATGTTTTGTGAACCAGTTCTTGATTGCAGTCTTTGGCAAAACCAAACAACAGGCTACTTCCTTGCTCTGCAAATCCTCCTCAGCCATGGGCATGTGTGACCTATGCAGGGAAACCTGCTTGGGTCCCCAAGTCCAAGTGAGGTTGGGGCTTCCTTCTATGGCATCGTAAACTTTTAGGGGGAAAACTTCACCTGTCTCTGACTTCTTCTTTCCATGAGAGGACACAACTGGATGAGAAACACATCTAGTCTCGCTCTCCATTCATCATCACTCATGCCTTCTCATGGAAGGAAAAGTAAGGTCTCTGATTCGTGGAAGAAGGGGCTGACCAAGTGTACCTTGGCTGTGGCTTCTCTTTGCTCCTCCCTGTTCTTCTACCTCTGTACACCTGACTCTCTGCTGGAGGTATGCATTCTGGTCTGCTCTCTACCATGTGTAAAAGTTTTTCTGGATGGGTAGGGATGAGATGAGGTCTGGCTGCCCCACTATGCCAGAGGCTGGGAGAATAGGTTCACTTTGGCCTTTACATGTCATTAGTAAGAGCTTTGGGTGACAGATCTGATGTCACACCCTCCAGTCCCGTTTTCATCACTGTAGAACTGATGTGTTGCCGCCCATGTGTTTCCCCTTGCCTTTCCACGGACACAGAACTAGACAGAGAGGGGAATGCAATGCCTCATCCCTCCTGCATGATGGACTCCAATATACGCAACACTAGCTTCTTTCTCACCTATAAATTCCTGGAATACTGGGGCCATTTTATGTATTTATTTTTAATTTGCTTATTTATTTATTGGTGTTTAGTCTGGATGGATGAGTTACAAAGTTCATTCTATACCATGGCTCATAAGATATCTCATAGAAATGCACAAATAAATGAATGAATGGCATCGGCGTGCAGACTCCCTGCAATTACCCCTGACTCCTTATCACATGTTGCTGCTAACTCACGCGATCTACACTTCATAATTTTGCTGCAGGTCTAATGTTAGAGAACACTGCAGCTGTCTCTCATGGCTTTGATTTTTTTCATTGCCTGGAATACCTGAATTCTTCCAGGGAGGTACAGAATACAGAACGGATCAACTCTATCAGTGCTGAGTCATCTACAAAGCACAACGTCAAAGCTGGTGACAATATTCCTCTCACCTCTCTTTGCTTTTTGCTTCTCTTTTCTACCTCTGTGAACCAATTCTGTCTCTTGCTGTATTTTAAACCATAATAATGTCTCATTCTCTCGAGGGAGTGTAAGCCTCCCTTGTCACCAACAAGCTGACACAGGCACTTAAGGAAGCCAGTGATGTATACAGAAAAAAGGGGAAATAAAATAGCACCTCTTTTTTTTTTTGGCTGAATATTTTTCTCCCAAACTTGAAAACGTAGTTACACTATTTTTAGCCTGAATTAGGTATGCCCCTTTCCAGAAAACTTTTTCTACAAACAGTGGGAAATACTCCAAAATACATCTTCAATGTAACTTATTAGTATTTGCTTTATTTACTAATTATCTCTATGGGTTGGGTTGGTGTTTCAACAAAGGAAATGACTGCTAATTTGAACATGATTTTTTTTTCTGGGGTTTAGGACCACCACCGCCATTTGTATAAAGAAAGAATGCATCTGATAACTTCAGAACATTGCAAACTTAAATTCTTCACAGGGACCAATCTTTTGCTAGTACTGAGTAGATAGTGAATGCTCCTTTTATCAGTTACTTATTACTTGTCAACACATCACTGTATAACTTCAAAGCTTTAATGTCAGGCAATATTATATCTCGGGGATGTATAGATCATCTGGCAAGTTCTGCTGACTTGGACTGGGCTTGGTTGATCTTGGCTGGATTCATGAATGGGCAGCTCTGTTGATATCTGCTGACCTTTTATTGAGCATGTTTGAGGGTGCACTGGTCCAGAATGACCTTGGCTGTGACAATTCAGCTCTGTCTAGTCTTTCATCCTCCAGCATGCTAGTCCAGGCTTGGTCTCATGAAGTTGGCAGGATTCCACTTCCTAGCAAACCCAATCATGCAAGAAGAGAGGCAGAGACATTCAAGAGCTTTTCAAGCCTCTACTCGTGTCATGTTTGGTAACATCTTGATGACCAAATCAGAGAACACTTTGTGTCCAAAATGAGAGGTACAGAGGCTACAATTTATACAATAAAGTGCTTGCATAACAAGAAGTTACCAAGTAGGGACATCAGTGGAATTGATTCACCACTTGCACACCTTATAAGAGTGCAGTTGTAAAGACCTACCTAGTTTAATCTTTTCTGGAAATAACACCATCACCATCATCAACAATAAAAAAAATAGTCTTCATGGAGCACAACCACTCAGGTGGTTAAACTATGAATAAAGTTTTTATTTAAACCACGCAACAGTCTTATAAAGTAGACAGTAGTATTATGTCAAGCCTGGGTGGTTTAATTCCAGACCCTGTGGGTTTAAGAATCAGACCACTGTTCCTGTAGTAGCAGGTTTGAAATTATGTCTCCTGTAGAGACATATCACGATGCTGGCTTTTTGTCATACTTGGTTCTTGTCTCCCAGTAAAACTTCTGGTGAAGAGTTTATATACCAATTCCATTCTCATAGTGCAAATTATTTGAATGGCCAAAGGGTGTGTGAATGTACAAGTATGCATAACATCAAGAGATGCAATGAGGAGTATAACTCAGGGATCATTTCTCAATAATGGCTCACAAGTCATTCTGTACAGAGTCCTAAGGCCTTTGGAGTCTCTTTGGTCCCTCGCAAATTGTTGCTAGGCAACAACAGGAATAAAGGGAGAAGAATCTGCTTCTGGAAGTATCCCTGGGCTCTGAGTCTAGGCCTGTTTTCATCACAACTCTGGGATCCAGAAAGGAAAGTTATACATGTAAACATGGTCAAAACTACCAAAATTTAACAGAAGATGGGATTGAAGAAGGGGAGAAGAAATGCCTGAGGATATACTTTCATTCAATAGACTCTTCAACAAAATTGTTGAAGTAAAACATCATTCCATAAGATGAAAATTTCATTAACCTCGTAAATAAGCCTCTGAAATGGCCAAGACAGTTCAGCAAGATACTCTTTAGGTTGTAATCTGATCAATAAAGGGCATACTTTGGGCTAAAAGACAAGGTAGAGTTATCAAAGAACTTCTTGGAAGTACCTTTTGTCTGCTCAGGTTAGTGTGTATTATAGGCTGTTGGGCCCCTGGGAATGCTCCAAATGATAACCTAAGTCAAAGATTGGCAAAGATTTTCTGTAAAAAACCAGATGGTTAATTTTTTAGGATTTTAAGGCCATATGGTCTGTGTTGCAAATCTGCTATTTTGCACAAAACCAGCCATAGACAATTCATAAATGAATGCCTATGGCTGTTTTTCCATAAAACTTTATTTATAAAAACAGACAGTGGACCAGATTTGAGCTGTGGGCTAGAGCTTTCTGACAGCTGAGTGTGTGATCGGAAAGTCTGTGAAGATTTGGAAGATACTGCTTTGGAGAAGTTTGGCTCCTGAGCACAGGGAGGGACAAGTGGATTTAACTGAGAAAATTAAGGTCTTCCTTCTCCTTGCCACACTCTGCAATTGGAGTCTGTCCAGCTTGGTGGGGAATTAGCAATAACCAAAGTGTTTTCCAGGCTAGAGAGAACTTCTGTTGGGGAAACTGAGCCTCCTAGAGGGAACAAGACTATGGCCACAGAAGAGCCCTGTCTGCCCTCTGAGACAAATTTAGTGCTTTATTCATCCACAGACTGACTCTGAAGTGCTTGATCTAAAAGCAGGAACAATCACTGGACTTGACTAGAATACTTCAGAAGAACCAGACTCAAAGCTTAGGAGACTTGAGGTCCCGTCCCTGCCTTGCTACTAACCCACTACACCAAGCAGTTATTTGATTGGGATCAAGTTTTCCCCACCTATGAAATCATGAATTCGAGTATTTCCCCAGGGTAATACTGGGTCACTATCTGCATCAGAAGCATTTAAGTTGCTTTTTTTAAAGACAGATTTCTAGGAACCACCTCAGATGTTCAGAACTATAATCTTTGAGGCCTGGTGGTACTATGAATAACATGAGATATGGGAATTCTTAAAATCTAGCAACATTTAAGGATCACCGGACGGGGAGATTCTCTGCAGCGCATCTTCCCGTGGGCATTCCAGGCCTCTGTGAATGTTGGCGGTCCAGTGCACCATCTTCTGCCTGCTGAGTCCTCGGGAGGAAACGCCTGTGAACTGTGACACACATGGAATTCATTAGGGCCTGGGGAATGTTGGAAAGAACAACCACCAGCCTCACCTACACCTCTGTTTGGAGAAATGGTTTCTTGGCCTGGGTGCATGTTATTTAACAATCTGAAGGGGGGGGAATCATAACTCCACACCCTTTTCCTCAGGCCAAAATGCAAATTTGGAACTCACCCTGCATGCCTTTCCAGGGAGGTGGCTGCAGCTGATGGGAGACCTCTCTCCTGTAGCAACAGGCCCTGAAAGCTGAATCATCGAGTCCCGAAACTGACAAAGCTCCCTGCAGCTCAGCCGAGCAACTGACAAAGCTCCCTGCAGCTCAGCCGAGCAGCTGAGAGAAAGGCAACTGTGTGTGTGTGTGTGTGTGTGTGTGTGTGTGTGTGTGTGGTCTGTGTTTGTCGTTTATACTCTCTATGTGTGTATTTGTTGTGTATGCTCTGTATGTGTATATGTGGTGTGTGTGTTGCACATATGTATGGTCATTGTCTAGCATTTATGGAGTATGTGTGTATAAGTTGTACGGCGTTTGTGTGTGTGTGGTATATGTGGTGCTTGTGTCTATGGCATGTATGTGTTGTATGAGTGGGTGCGTCTTGTGTTTGTGTGCTGTGTTTGTAGGTGGTTGGTGAATAGTGTGTGTGGCAGATGTGGTGTTTGTGTGTGTTGTGTTGTACGCGTGGGGATGTATGGTGCGCGTGGTATTTATGTGTGTGTCTTTAGGGAGGGCAGTGTGAAACGGGTTGTTAGTTAAGAGAGTCAGGGTTTATGCATTCAATGGTCCCTACATGGGGTAAGCCCCAGACTAGGTGCTAAGAGTGCAGCAATGAATCAGTCACTACCCTAAAACCCTCAGAGCCCAGGGTGCTTTTCCTAAGTAGAACAAGCCAGGCACTTTCCCTATATTGCTTCCACAACTCCTTTGAGATGGAGATTGTGATTATTTCCATTTTACAGCTAAGGAAGACTGAGGTGAAGGCGGTAACCATGGAGCACTGTAACACACTTCAAGAACTCGAGCTCAGGCAGGTCAGATGCCACAGCTCCTTCTATTAACCACTGACATCACAGCTGCCAACTCCTCGCGAGGGTTTTACATGCATCATGAGGCAGACATTGTCATCCTGCCCATTGTGCCCATGAGGTAAGTGTCCCAAACGTAGAGTAAGTGGCTGAGCTGGGATCTGAACCCAGGCTGTTTTACTCCAGTGCACAAGTTCCAAGCATTCTATTACTTATCCCTTTAAATACAGACATGCATGGGAATGGATGGTCGTGCAGAAGATGTGTGCACAAAGGTTAGCAGAAAAATGGGTAACTTTCTAGGGGAAGCCAGGGAAGGCTTCCCTGGGAAGTGCCATCTCTTTTCTTGCATTTGCAAATCGGACTCTGGGAGAAATAGCGAAGTAATAACAAAGTCCATAATCTGGCCATGACTTTAAAGACAGCAGGGAGAGTTTGATGGTTGTAATTTCATACTTGTTTGATTTGTTCTCGGTTGGGTGGGGAGCAGGGGGTTGTGCTTCATTCCTCTTTCCCTTTCTTTGAATATCAACTCCCTTGATGAATTGTGAAATGCCTCTACTGGTCATGTCAATAACTTTTTAGAGTATCCTCCCTCCTTTAGAGCTCCTGAGTAGTCAAGGTCAAGCAAGTTTGCATTGAGTCAAGCAGGGAAAAGGGAAAATAAAAGAAGGCCTGTGTGTGCAGAATCGTGCTGTCCAAAGAGCAAACAGCTGGGGCCTTGGAGAGAAAGTCTTGTACATTTTATGTCCAGCTATGCCACAGTTGTGAGTCTTCTTCCTGAAATAACTGGAGAGCATTTAATAAACTCACCATCACTGTATGCTGCAAAAAAATAAAAAAAAGGTCTGAGTAGCTGGATTTCCAAAAGGTAGCTTTACCCTCAAAGGCTGGAGCTTAGCTGTGCAGAGCATTAATCCTGGAGCCAGGAGCCTATACTTTACTGGGACTATATTGTATTTGTCATGAAAAAAAGATTTTAAAGAAAATCACACACACACACACACACACACACACACATACACATATATGATTAAACTTAAATAAATATGTACAGAAACTACTGGAAGGTATCATAGCAGGCCAACTGAGTCAACACTTTGAACTCTTCTGAGAGTGTGTGTGTTTGTGTGTGTGTGTGTGTGTGTGTTTGTGTGTGTGTGTGTGTGTGTGTGTGTGTGTGTGTGTGTGTGTGTGTCTGGGTCTGGGTCTGCGAGTCACTTCTAGCCACCTTGCACTTGCAAGCGTTCAGGGATGGGAGGCCACCACTTGCCCAGACAGGTCACTCCACTGTTGTGCAGCTCACACTGTTAGGAGGTTCCTAATAATATTCATCATCTGTCCTAGTTCTGACTTTTGAAGTTACTCAGAGTCGATCTTGAATACTTTTTAGTGACTTCAAAACCTTTTTTTGGAGAAAGACATAAAAAGCAAACATGTATATAGGTAAAATAAGCAGATGAACTCTCCTCCACATAAAAAGCCCATTGATTAGTTGAAGATGACTAATAAATCCCTCTAATCCTTTCTTCTCCGTGTAGCTTAAATACCACTCCTGCCTGGCTCCAATTCCCATCTCCAGAGTCACATGACTGTACACACACACACACACACACACACACAAACACACACACACGCACATTCACAGCCAACTGGCAGGGTCAGGGCTGTTTCTTTAAAGCTCTGTGACTGATGTCCTTGGGTAAAGTGTGAAGTGCTCAGGGGAATTAAACTCGTCTTTTGTCTATCGGTGCTATGTCCTCATTTTTACATTTCCCTTCTTGTCATGTCCTGTGCCTAGCTCCACAACTTATAGCTCTGTTCATCACCGGGTCTTGTTGCTACTTCTTGAGCATGTCCTTGACTGAAAACCGCCCTTCTTCATGATTGGGTCCATTAGTATCACAATTGCTTCTTCTTGGACTGAAGTCTTGATTCTAGGTTCCTGTTCAATGGTCCTTCCCAATCCTATGGCATCCGACATTCTAGCAAATTCAGTCTTCACTGATAAACATCCCTTGTTATTTTTATGTAATACATGCCTGTTCCTGGTGACCCTGCTTCCTTATCTAAACACTATGAAATATATATTAATAATCAGTTGTAGCATTTTCTTGGGGCTAGACATCAAATTTAGATGTCAATTATAACATCCGTCTTTCCTTCTTTCCTGTACACTGAACAATATGCCCACCCTCTGAAGTTGTCCTCTGAGATTCCTCTAGGATTATTTACCATTTCTGTCATGATTTTAAGTTCTTAGTAGGAAAAGTGTGAGATTAGATGTGACTTCAAACCTTGTGTCTATTAAGTCATTAGTTCTAGGTGGTGGCCAGGGACACACAAATTATTATTATTATTAATTTTTTTTTGCTTCATGGTTTTCTGGGATAGAAATGGATGGTACTAGATGTCTTCCAGGGGTTTTGTGAGAAAGGAATTAAATAGCATACCAACTAATAGAGGGACTGATACATTCTTTGATAAATGTCTGTCCCTGCTCCATGGTAAAGGACTTCTTTCTCTCTGCATCCTGACTTCAAATGTAGCTTCTGCCTATTGCACTTGGTGCTTCTGCAGTATTTCCTCTTGTACCCTCATCTCCAGGTTCCTCCTGTTCCAAGTGGACGGCCACTCTATTTGTGATGTTTTGCAAGACTTACACAGCTCTGTGTCCTCTCTGTCATTGATTCACATTGTCTCCTGCCTGAGCAATCAGCCTCTTCGTTCTTTATTCTATTTATTGTGAAAATAACTTCTAACCAATCCCAGTGCCCTGTGCACTCTGGGTATTTTTTCTGAAACCTTAGTTTATTCAACAAGTACGTATGGAAGGCTTAGGATGTCCAGCACGCACTCACTCTTGAGGACGCATCAGTGATAGACACACTGATGGACAGGGTTCCTGCTGTCATACAGCTTAGAGTGAGCATTTGTTTACTGTAGCTGAAACTGGATTTAACTTGTACCCCAAATCCTAGAGTGAGTGTAGTGCATAAGAGAACCAGAATATTAATCTTGGTGCCCCTTCTGTCACAGAATGTTGGCACAAAGGACATTTTTTGAGAAGTCTGACCAGCACCACGGAAGGATTATGAAGCAGGCTATGAGGTAGGCCCACGATCCCCTTCTGACATCACCTACCTCCATTCAACTGATTATCAATTAATCCTTATTACATGGTTACTGGATAGGGTAGTTAAGGTATAACTGATAACAACTACGGTGTGAACAACTTCCAGTGGGAATGGAGTGAGTGGCCTTATTCATATTTACTCCAAGGGGAAGTGAGAAATGATTTAAGTGGTTGTTCTTCCTCCAACCACTTAACAGTCAGCCCTAATTTAACGTTTCAAGAGTTCTCAAACATGAAACTCTAACTGCGATGAACAGAAGATCCATACACTCCGGGACTAAGTAACCTGACACAGAGGGTTCACTTCTTGGTGAATGAGCAAAACCAATGAGCACAAGTGGAAGATAAAAGAATGGAGAGAGATTTTTTTACCTTGTATTACCAGCAAGAAGTTAGAAGAGCACCAGGCTTATCTGCAAAATGATGCTCTCTCCAAACAAAGGAAGCATGGGAATTTTATTCTGGGAGCCTGTACATATTTATTTTAGGGGTCAGCACATTCCTGAGCACTCTCTTTTCAGGATTTACACTCCTGAGCAAGCTCAGTTCAGTATTGGAGTCCAAGAAGGAGAGATGGTGGATACATTCCTAAGCATATGCACCTCAAGGTCATAGAGCGCAGAGTAAAAGGTAAAAATGGCAGACAGAAACACTTAAAGATGGGCTTTGTGAACATTTCTGGGCATGCTCAGTTCAATATTATAGTGAGCCAAGTTTTCTCTAGGAACCATGTGAAGGCATAAGGAAGTGATATTTAAACTGCAATATAAGGGTTGAGTGGAGGTTAACTAGTAAAGAAGTCAAGAAACAATGAGAAGTATATGTCCTGAGAACCCCAAGGGCTTCATAAGGACAAGTTGATCACGCTTACTGATCTAGAATAAGAGGTTCCCAGGTCTATTCTTTACCAGAACTGACCCTCTTACAAGTCAATGCACCCAAGTAAAAATCTTCACCCAACTCTTAACACTTAACACCCCTGACTTTCAACTATAGAAGACAATTTTTTTGAAGTTTCAATGCTGAGCATTTTTTTGTCATAGATTCCCAAACTTATTGGCTTACAGCCCCCTTTTCAGAAAAAAAAATTGCCCCTCCCTTATTTTTATTCAATGACCCCCAATTGTACCAGAAGTTACTCTCACACGGTGTTCCTCCTGGGGCTATATTGCCAACTTTGGGAATCTACAGATTAGATCATCTCATTTTCAGGTGTACAGCATGTTTAAATTTAGTGTTTACAAAGTAGTATCACATGAAACATCTCAACTAATATACAAAGTAGATAGTCTCCTCCCTAAATACAAGGAAACAAATGGAGACCTGATGAGGTTCAGTTGCATGTATGAGCTAGTGATAAAACTTTTCCTCTGAAATTCCATCTTCTGGTCAGATGGGTCTACCTCTTCCTAGAGAAGAGATCATTTCTGTATATAAGTGTGTCTATAAGGCAGAAAAAGACATTAATTTATCCCATTTACAGGAACACCAGCCCAGTTAATCTAACAATGCTGGTGGGAAAGATTAAGGTCAAATGATTTTTTCATTCCATTTAGAACCTATTTCCAACCCTCCCTCACACACACACAAATGGACACTTTAAACCCACCCTTTAGTTTCTGACCCCAGACATGATTACGCAGCTTGATCATAGTCATTGTTCAACAGAAGTGATTCTGAATAATTTTTGTCTCTTTCCAAAGAATTGACCTCACCCTCAAAGGTAAAGGTTTGGCACCACAGGGATGACTCAGAAGAATCTTCTAGAAACTTTAAAGGGAGTTTTTAGGAATGTTTGGGCATGTTTTGAGTGGTGCAATATCATCTGAATAAGGGGTCACCCTCCCCCAGGCCAAGTATTTGATGGTGAAAGCAGATCTTTGAATGCATTGGATCTGATATAGTGAAATCATCAGATTGTACACTTTTAAATGCATGAATTTTATGATATGTGAATTATATGTTAATAAAGTTATCTTTTAAAGTAACCTCATTTTTTATCTTGCACACATTGTTATCACAGAGATGGCTGCTGCAAAGCTCAGAGAGTTATCTTTATGCTTGTAGGTTTCAGGTAAGTTGGAGAGTTAATAAACCCACCATTGACCTAGCCTATGAGATCTCTGGTGACCTCCTCTGACCTCCTCAGGTTCCATGAGCTCATTATTCTCCATGACATCATAGGAGCTGGGGGCCTACGTTGAGCCTTCCTATCTTTCAAATATCAACAAAGATATTTCATGTGGAGAGACTTCAGAGAGGGCAATCTCCATGTCAAAGACCCAGATGCCTTGGGGCCTGCCAACTGGTCATAGAGACTGTCACATCTCCACAGGGTCCTTAAGAACTCCATTTCCTCAAGAAGATTCCCTGTAGCAGATTCAAGGAAGCTTCAGATGCCTCCAACACATGGGTCAGCAGACAGGGAAGCAGAGGATGTAGAACTAAAGCTAATTCCTCTGTTTGGTCTGTGGGGGCCATTTGAAACTAGCAGTAGAGTTAACTCTGAGTTGAGAGATTAATTGAGTGAAAGGCATTGACAGGTTGACATTTAAGAGAAAATCCTTATTGGCAAAACTTAGTAGTAACTGAGAGAATATGGGTAACAAATGGAAAAAAGAAGTTTTACCTCTCTGAGCTACACACACACACACACACACACACACACACACACACACACTTAGCTGTGCATAAAATTCCTCATATTTTTGTACCCTTTCTTCTTTGTCTCTATTTTCCTTCTCTTTTTTGAACTCATTTATCAAAGGCCTATCCTATGCTTAGCATTGAGGGAACCACAGCTAACAATGCTGCCATGAGCTTATGGTTATTGAGATATTTCCAGATAAAAAACCTAGAATGTTGTAAAATTGCTTCTTGCACGCCATCTGATCTGGAGCTTATGTGTAAATGCTCCATAAAATGAAGATGTATTATCTGTGGAAAATGCCTCCTTTGATCAAGATCAGATTGAGTTGGGTCATCAGCCAATCTTGAGGTTTATAGAGGAACCACTAAAGCTAGGAACAGCAGAGAAACTCAGATGCTTAGGGAAAGAATAATTTTTTAATAATAATTTTTCATATACCTGGAGCAGAATGTGAGGCTCCAAATGTGAAGGAATCCTACTTTTCGGTATCTTCTGGATGCCAAAGATTACTACTCTTCTTTAATTCCTCAGCAGCATGTAAGGCTTAGAGATCACAGAGAATGATTTAGAAGCAGGTAACATGTCAGACCAGCCAAAGCTGCCAGGACTCCCATTCCCCGAGATTACTGCTGCCAGTAGAAAACTAGACGGGAAGACAAGTATCTTGGTATTAACTCTAACATCATAGATTTAAGTCACATTAAAATTCTATTTTCAAGTTAGAAAATCATGAATAGTTGAGCTCATTAGGATTAGGTTCAGCTGTGAGTAAAAGAGACTTAGAAAATCATTGCTTAAAGAAAGTAAAAGTTTAATTTCTCTCTTTCACTTAAGAAATCTTGAGGTAGGAATTTCAGAACTGGTCAGAGGCTCCACAGTGTCTGTATCCAGGATCCTTCCTGTTCTTTCTCTTCCCCTTCCCCTTCTCCTTCCTCTTCATCTTCCAGCAAAACTTAATTTCTCATGGTTCTGGAGGCTGGGAAGCCCAAGATGAAACTGCTGCCTGATCCAGTGTCTGGTGAGGACCTGCTTCCTGGCTCATACATGCATCATCTTACTGTATCCTCACATGGAAAAGGGAAGAGGGAGTTTTCTGGGGTCTCTTTTATAAGAGCACTGATCTCATTTTTGAAGGCTCTAGCCCCATGACCTAATTAACTCCCCCAAATCCCACCTCCTGGTTCACCACAGGAGTACCCACCCATCAGTGGGTACTGAGGGTGGGGGATAAACACTCAATACCATTTATAGCAGGTATAAGTGGTATTTTCACCATGGTACTCAGGGACATATGAATTTTTTCCTACCCATCATCCTTCTCACAAGGTACCTAAAGGAGGTACATTAAGCAACTCTTTCTAGAGCCCTTAATATTGGCTCTTTCTAGAGCCCTTAATATTGGGGGATCTAGTAAAAACTATCTGGGCCTCTGACTTCTTGCAAGCAAGCACAGCTATGTACTCAGTAAAGAAATCACTACCAGCAACCAGAGTCCTTCTGGTTTTGGTTCTCTTGTGTAGAGCTTCTGTTGCCCAAATATCCTCATGATCAAAATTTCCTTCTAAAGTCAGCTATGCACTCATTCCTAAAGCAAAAGGGATGAAGTAAGAGAGACAAGTCAGCCTTGTCTCTTTCAGAGAAGCTCCTGGAACATCCCAAGACACATTTCTAGACCATCAGCTAGAAGGTGCCCACCTGACTATACCTTGTATTAAGGAAAGGCAAGAAATATGGGCTTTCACTGAGGCAACAAGGTGCCCAAGTAAAAAGGAGAGCCTGTTACTAAGTGGAAATGAATTATGAGCTCAGCTACAGATAATATCGGTCATGGTCATCATACAGGAATAAAACCAAAAAATTTTACAAGTTGTAACCAGCCTTGGGAAGGAAAAAAAAAAGACCTGCTACTCTGAGGCACTTCGGTTTCTTCAATTGTAAAAGAGCGTGTAATCCCTCAGATGTCACCCCTCCCATTTATTAAAACCTATTTGACTTGGGTAGATTACATAGAGAATTGCATCCATTTCTAGGCTTTAAGTGTCTTGACAACTATCTGCAAAATCTGAATACTTTGTGGCAGTATCTGTTTGACCAGGACATGCTGCTCTCAGTAAGAAGATGAATCTCCATAGACGGTCCAGCTAGTGACAAGGAAGTACAAGGTTCATTAAACTTCAGATTAATTGTCAGTAAGTGGTCACCTCTGGATTAATAAGCATTTTGATTTAAAAGCCAGAGAGTTAGGATTACATTAGTCCCTAATTTTCCAAAAACTTGTTCAGTCCGGAGGAGGAATGACTTTCTGTTGCAAGTGCAGTGTAACTGAAGCCCCATGAGAACCGACCAAGGATGGATGAGGAAGGAACATGGCCTTCGTGACCTCTCCTACACCTTCCCAAATCAGATGCTAACTTTGTTTCTAGAACTTTAGATCAATCTTCATGAGCAAACACATTATTATGGAGGAAGAGGAGGGTGTCCAAGGGAACTCCATATGCTTGGGATTGTCTGGCAATTGAAGCAGGAAGTTTCAATGGTTTTATTTTTGACCCATCTAAAATCCAGATACAATGTCTTCTACCTTTAACTTAACTGCCACCCACACACAAGACCTCTCGCTTAGATATAACCATCACTTAGATATAACAGATACTGGAATATAATTCCAGTATCTCAGATGTGGAAATCATCTTTTTTTGTGCAACCTGAAATACTATCACAGTGTTGGGACTAATAATTCAGACTCAGGAAGTACATCAGTGGAATGTTAGTTCCTGCTCTGAAATCTGCAAGCCATGTGACCTTCCTCCATATACCTCAGTTTTCTTCTCTGTAGTCTTGGGAGTGATATTAACATTTCTCTCTTTTTATGAGGGTATTAAGCACAAGAAATCTTAGCATATAAGCACTTGACAAACTTGACCTTAAAATATGCAAGCAAACTTCTACCTTACACGTCTTCATTTCCACCAAATTCTCTCTTTAACCTTATTTCTAGTTCTGTTCCTAAATCTTTTCCATTTCGTATACCTATCATTCTTGAGTTCTCTGCTAGCAGGACCATAGGGGAACTGCTTTTACAGCAATATTTCCAGCCCCTCCTCTCTCCCTCTCTCTCTCTCTCTTTGACCTGCCATGTTTTTCTCCTTTCCAACCTCTACCCTCCAGTTCCTGGCCTTCCAAGAATTGTTGAGAAGACAGTGCTTTGATGTGCTAACGGTAACACTATACACTCATAATATACTGGGTCTCAGCTGGGTTCAGATGCCAAGAGGCACCTCTTAATCATGTGTAGTTTCCATTTTCTGCAAAGAGGTTTCCTCTTCCTACAGGAACCTGTCATACAAACCCTGCCCTCTCCACATGAATGGATTCTTTTTGCTTCACACATTTCCCTATTTCTCTCAGTCAATAAATATTTAACCAGTCTCTTCCATGAGCTAGTTTCTTGGCTTCTAAGTCTATTCCCACTGAGGGAAGTCTATCTCATCTCTTCATTTATTTATTCATCAATGATCTTATTACTTTAGAAAGACCACCAAGATTTTCATACACTTCCCTCTCTTTGCCCTCAAACTTTCTCTCAAACTCAATCCACATTTCCTTCTAAAGTCTGAGAAATCAGGTATGCATTTGCAAATCTAATTTCCTCAGTCACATTCCTATCCATTTTCATTCTTTTTTTTTCAACATACTTTTATTAGTGCATTGTAATCATACATCACAATGAAGTTCAGAGTGATAGGGACAAACATGCACACAACACTTGGTGAGCCCCTCCATCTCATCCTTTTTTTTATGTTCATTTATTGGTGCATTGTAATTATACATTTTGATATATGTCAGGGTATGAACATCATACATACACACATTGCACATTTAGCCCTCCCTCCAATCCCACCCTATTCCCTCCCCCTTCCCTCCCTTTCTCATCCTTTTTTGATATCTTCTTTTTACATATCTTCATTTCTCCTTTTTGGCTGATTTCTTATCTTTGATTACTTTAGAAGTCTTCAGTCACAAAAAAGCATTCTTTTTTCTGCGATCTCTCCTTTTTCCTATCCTTTTAAAACATCCTAAGAATATTTAATTACTTTCTCAAACTGTTCCCCCATTCGTTCCTTGACCCATAGCAATGTGATTTAACTCTTTAGACAAAGAGCTCTTCCCAAGGTCACCAACAGCTATGATAACTTCTGAAGCTCCTTCTCAACCCTCAGGTCCCTTCTCCGCCTTCTCTGTAGGTTTGGCCCTGATGACCCCCCCCTGCTTGACACATCCTTCCCATTCTGCCATTTGACTCTGGGTGCTTCTCTGCAACATTCTTTACTGTTTCTTCTCACCTAGATCCAAGATTTCTGGCCATCTGTGGAAGCATTCTGCTAAAGCCTGCTCTCTCCTCCCCTGTCTTCTGTCTTTCTTCTCCTCAGTAAGTGTTGTCACTGCACAATGTTGAAGTTGTCTCTCCTTCTCTGTATCCAGGTTACACATCTCAGGTTCCCAGTGAGTGCTAGACACCTCCACATGCGTGCCTACTCAAGCACGTGTCTCAGAAGGAAAGCATGGCTTGCATTGCCTTGTGTTCTGTTTCTGCAGAACCTCCCAAACCGTCCATTTCTGCAGCCTTGACATTTTTCCTGGTCATAATACATAGAGTTCCCATTGTAACCAAAGATATTCTCCTTAGATTCAGATATAATTATGTCAATCTTCCACTCTAAAACCATTCATTGAAATCCTTTCTACAGAGAAAAATACATTTTGAATCTCTACTAATGTAGATTCAAACACCTCCATGACTTGGATCCAATTTGCTTCATCACGTTCTTTCATTCATTCATCTGGTCAACCGGAGGGGTGGCCAAGGTTAAGCGAGTCACACACGGAACGCAAGTAGCATGCGGCCTGACACAGGCAAGGCCTCGGTAGGGATTGATGGCAGCTATGTTATTACTCATCCTTCAGTGCCAAGCTTCCCTCAGCCTTCATAATCATATGGTATGGTTAATATAACCATAAGGTTTTATTAACTATCTGTCTTGTGTGTGTGTGTTCATAGCCCATAGTTTATCTTTACCTCAGGACTGATGACCAAATATTTTAATTTAATATGTATATATCTTTCTGCCATAGAAGGGCTGAGAAGGTGGGTGGCCTGTCTTATCTATATTTGGGTTTCTAATACACAGCAACAGAGACTGGTTCTCTCTCTCTCTCTCTCTCTCTCTCTCTTTCTCGTGCTAGATATTCAACCCAGGGGCATTCTACCTGCAAGATAACCCCCCCCCCCAGCCCTTCTTATTTTTTTGTTTTGAAACAAGGTATTGCTAAGTTCTGAGGATCTTACTCTATTGCTGAGGCTGGACTTGAATCTGCCATCTTTTTGTCTCAGCCTCCCAAGTCCTGGGACTACAGGTGTGCACCACTATGCCTGGCAAGGGACTGGCTCTCTTAAAGCTCAGTAATGCTCAATGCACCAAATATAAGTGTAGAATTAGCTTCTACTCACAAAGGCATTTCTGATTCTTCTTCCCTACAGACTAGATAAGTCATGCTGATACTAGATGCTTCTGCACTTGACAGAAATATTTACCTGCCTTATCACCCCCCACACTAGACTGGAAGCTCCCTGAGAGAAGCCACTCCATCTGTTTGCAGAAAGAACACAGGAACAGGGCTGAGGTCACCGTTAGAAAGGGAGTTGCTAGGAATTACTGTGAAGAAAACCATGGCATGTGCCATGCGTGGGTGGCCGGGTCTTGCTCCTGCTTCCTTCCTCCAGAAGTCCTGCTTGCATGGTTCAAAGACTTGCTCTCTGTGTGCCAAAGCTTGCAATCTGGTTGCTTAAATGGAAGGAAGGGAAGCAGAGGGGCCAAGGAGTCACTGGAAACGACCGTCCGGAGGTCCCCTTTCATTATGCCCATGCACTTAGTAACACACCAGGAAGCCCTTTTCCAGGAGCAAGCTTATTCTTTCTCCCCACTTGTGGACATGTTGAAAGATCACACATACGTTTTCAGTGAAGTCACTGACAATCTAGGGAAGCCAGAGGCAACAGCTGGTGGGTCCGGATCACCCCGAAGCTATTTAATCTCTTGGCCTCGCATTGGGAAAGCAGTTTCAGGAAGGTAAAGACTGCTAGGAAAAAAAGGAAAAGGGAAAAAAATGAAGAAAGAAAAAGAACAAGAACAACAGGGGAAATTGTATGGCCTGAGGCAGCTGCTGCTGTTACTAAAGCTGGGAAGGAAGGGGGGGGGGCCCTGAGCCCCCTGGATGAAAGTGAGCGTTGTTATCAGCAGCGGGGTAGCCAGGACTGGTGCTCCTGGGAGAATATCATTTCCTTTGTGGAATGAGATACCAGCTGGTTTCCAACTCCCAGCAAATCAGCCTGGGAAGTTGGGGATTGGGGGCTCTTTCTTATTCCAGCTCTTTCTGGAATGTGGGGACTCACAAACAATGTCGATATAGCTCCTGAGAGATAGGTAACAAGAGACGGACAATTCACAGGCCAGGGAACCCTGAAAAAAGTCACTAAAGTCTTGAAAGATGCAGACGGCAGTGTGGTACAGCTGTTGAGCATGTCAATTAGGGATTTTGGGGAGAATGCCATTCCGAGGAGGCCAGCCGTTCTCACCCGACTGCTTGTGTGGCAGGCCACCGCATACCATGCAGGGCCTCTCTGCAGAACAAAGCAAAAGAGGGAACTGGATGGTGGAGGTCCCTGGGACTCACACACTTCCTGCTGCACTTGGATATCTTCATGTTCAGATCGCATGATCAGATTTTTGAGCATCGGTCATTAAAAGAAACCATCACAAAGAGAAAGTTTAGTTTCCCCTGAAAACAGGGCATTGGCTTAAATAAAAAGAAATAGTTCACCAGGGGAAATGACCACCTCTACTATTAAAAGTAATGAGATTCAAAATCTCTATCATATCGACTTATTAGCCCAAATGCTTTCTTAGGCCATGTTCACAAACATAAATAAGATACAGTTCCTGATCTTGAGAGCCCAACAATAACAAGGCAGAGAAAGCCATACAAGCAAGCAATTATAATACCCCAGAGTTTTTACTATGATGGAGAGTTTGGGCCCTCTGTGAACACTGAGATTCAAGAAAGGATAGACGGGGGATGATGATGAGCAAGAGGTCAGCACAGGGGAAGGAAGATGGTGCCATAAAGAAAGTCAGGGTAAGCCGGGCGTGGTGGCGTACGCTTGTAATCCCAGTACCTTGGGAGGCAGAGACCGGAGTATCTGGGTTCGCGGCCAGCCTCATCTCTCTCTCTCTCCCTCTCTCTCCCTGTCTCTCTCTCTACCTAGTGAGGCCCTCCGCAACTTCGTGAGACCCGGTTTCAAAATAAAGTATAAAAAATAGGGCCGGGGGTGTAGTGCAGAGGTAGAACGCCCCTGGGTTCAATCCCTGGTACCACAAAAAAAAAAAGAAAGGCAGGTTAAGGTTAACGAGGTGCAAAGCAGTCTTCTTGACCCCCCAACATACATACCATATATATATATGTACACCATGTATATATCTGCATTTAACTTGTGTGGTCCTTTGTTGCTCCTCAAACACGTGCTAATTGGAACTCCATTCCCTTTCTGAAGCTTTCCCAACTTTCTTTCACTTTTCCTCTCAATAAGCTTCCACTCTCATTTTATTCATTCATACCATCTGCCTCCTGCCTCTTTAAGTGTATTTCATTTCCAGTGTGTGGAATGCCCTCCCCAGTGTTCAGTGTACCAATCCACCCATCATTCCCAGCCTGTCTTCCTCTGACTTCTCACACCTAAAATACTCTCTCCTGGTCTCATGGGGCAGTGTGTTTGTGTGTGTGTGTATGTGTGTATGTGTGTGTGTGTGAGTGTGTGTGTGTGTGAGTGTGTGTGTGTGAGTGTGTGTGTGTTTACTCATTTTTGCTTAATAATGGGAAACAGAAAAAAATTTGGTTGTCCAGGAAGCTGGCATAAAAGGGGGTTCATATTTCTTTGTGAGTGTTTTGGGGAAAGCGGCATAGCCAGGGCTTTGAAACAAACTGTCTTTTCATTGTTGCTGCCTCGTTGAATATTCAAACCATGTCTACTTGAAGCACACAACAGGGGAGCTATATTTTGGGTGATAGGACCTTTTGGTTTCAGGATGTTGTACAATATTTTGATCATTTTTTATCTCCCATATTATTTTCCTTTCAGAAATTCATCCCACCACCACCACCACCACCACTATCCCATTCTTTTGGTTGATAAGTTATATGGCCCAATCTCATATCACAGGGTTAAGACCAGGATCCAAACTGATCAATCACAGTATCCCATTTCCCTGCCACAGTGATTAGCTTAGACATAAGGATATGACACAGCCCAGAGAAATCAAAGACATCCTAGGATGTTTTACTGAAGCCATTAGAAGAAAGAGACAACGTGGTTTTCTGAAATTGCTAACAGCATGTGAATAATTGCGGGTGGTAATCTTGGCTATGTCAAAAACTAGATAGAAGTACCCTTCCTAAACTTTCCAATTATGCAAATCTATTGTCTTTGCCCATTGTAGATTAAGTTAGTCCCCACTGGTTGGTGACACTTGTAACCCAACACACTTTTAAACATCTTGTTAAATAGCCATAGATGTATGCATACATTGATAACTCTTAAATAAAATGGATTTATCAGAGTAAAATGAAAAGGAAATGGATTATACAGTTAAAAAAGATATAATTGGGATTATACATGATGATTGAAAAGCTCAATCCACCAGAAAGACATAACAATCCTAAATAACACACACACAACAACAACAACAAAAACAACAACAACAGAGCATCAACATACTTGAAACAAAAACTATCCATTGTTTTCTGAAAGGAGAAACAGACAAATCCATTTACAAATCCATTTGGGGACTTCAAAATCCCACCCAAGACAAATGACAAAGAACCAGCAAGGATACAGAGAGGAATTACCTCAAATTGGTAAAGGACATCTACAACAAACCTATACCTAAAATCATGCTGGAAGATGAAAGACTGAATACTTCAACCCCTAAGTCAAGAACAAAGCAAAGGGATCCAATGTCTCTATATCTTATCAACACACTGCCAGAGGTTCAAGCAACCATGATAAAGGCAGACAAAAATACAAACAGTAAAAAGTCTGAAGCCAGTTGTGGTTGCACACACCTGTAATCCCAGTACTCAGGAAGCTGAAACAGGAGGATAGCAGGTTCGAGGCCTGTCTCACTCAGGAACTTAGCAAGACACTATTTCAAAAATAAAAAAGGCTGGGGGGGGTAGCTCACCGAAGGGTTAGTTCAGAGGTAGAATGTCCCTGGGTTCAATTCCCAGAACCAAAAATAAAAAAAGGAACAATTTGGACAAGAAGGAGGAGAAGAAAGAGGAAGAGGAAGAGGAGGGGGAGGAGGAAGAGGGAGTATAAGAGAAAGAGACACATTGCCTACATAAAAAAAGGCCAAGGGATTTATGAAACAAAAACAAAAGCAAAATTTACTAAAACCAAGAGGACCTAAGATCAAGACACAAAAGTCATTTGCACTTCTATATACTGACAACAAAGATGTAGAAATAAATTAAAGGCACACTATTGGTAACTACTCAAGAAAAATGAAATAAGAAGATAAAACTTATACAAGACGTAGAGAGTCTCTCTCCTCTGAGAATTACACTGGCTTTCAACTAGTATAGTTCCTCTGGGAATCTTATGTGACCGTCTATAATCCTTCTCTTTTGCTGCCTGAAATCCTGGGTCTTGGGCTGACTCTGGTCTTGCCTGTCGGCATCCTCGAATGTTAGACAAGGACCATAATAAAGGCAACTGGGCACTTCTGAAGTCTCTACCAGGCAACACATGCTTGGCGAGAGGTCTTCTCTTAGTTACCATCAAACAATCCATTACAGGCGGTACCAAGGCCAGTCTTCAATGCCTAAGACGATGGGAGGCAGGCTGAGAACTTGCTTAATAAGAGGTACTCAAAAACTATTTGTGAAATTAAAATTTATTCAGTTATTTAGAAAGAAATATGTGAGTAAATGGAATTTTGTAGAATGTGATAAATAATAAGACCCATTTAAGGCACATGTCATGTTTTAAGCCCTCTTCTTACTTGAGCACATTGAAGCTCCATGTCATTTGTGTTAGCTGGACATCATTATCCACACAAATTCATAAAGAAACAACTGGCCCAAAGTAACAAAGCTAATGAAACCTGGATTTGGACCAACATTTGTTTAACTGCACAATCAACACTGCTAACCAATATGGTGGGCTGCTTCCCAGAATTCTCAGAACCATATCCTATTCTGGTGTAGTCATGATTGCCAACAGAGGAAACATCACACAGAATCAACACATATAAATCAAGCATCCTTGGTAAAGGAGAGATTGAATCACCCACTTATAACAAAATGGAAATATGTTCAAGCCTCATGTGTTAGAATCAACTTTTTTGAGTAAGGCTTTACAAGTCACACACTTTAGAAGTACTGGCAATAAAATAAGCCATCAAATGCTGAAAGGGTAAAGGTCATTAAATACCACAAGAGAGAAAAATGTAAGCTTATTCTTGCTTCCACTGGACAAAACTAGGGTCCATTTGTAGAATCAACGGGGAGAGATCTGAGTTCAGAATAAGAAAAAATTAAAAAAATTATTTTTTTCAAACTGTATTTTTACAATAACTATCTTATAAAGTTGCTATTTCTCTAATAAAGTAATACCCTCTTTTGAAGAAAAATGGGGGGATTCAGAAATCTAGAAAGGATGAAAAAAAATCTCTCATCACCCCACTAGCCTAAGGTGATAACTATTAGCATTTAGGTCTTTCATAAAGAATAACTTTCTAACCATCAAAATGGTCCAACAAGGGGTAATTGCTTTCAAAGGAAGGGAATTTTTCATCACTAGAGGTATGCAAGGAAAGACTGGGTGATCGCAGGATAGGGACTCTATAGATGGATGTGGCTTTGAAATAGGGAGAAAGTGGGTTTGGGACTGAAAGACATTTAAGAGTCCTTCTAACTACAGAAATCTCTATGACCTAATAAGCAAGCACCATCCTATTTGGTTCATTTGTCAAGTATTATTCAGAACCTAGCACAGGTTCTGGCATATGGCAGGTAATCGATGAACATATGCAAGGAAATGAAAGAATAAAGGAAGGTAGAGAGGGATGGAGCCAGAAGGGTGGAAAGGAAGGAGAGAGGAATAAGGGATGAGGTGGCAGATTGCACATTCAAACCCCATTTGCTCCTCTCTCCCCAGCCATTCATTTGCACCTACATGTGTCAAACGCTGTACTATATTCCAGTGCCGCGAAGATCAGAGATGCTGTCCCCCAGCGCTGTGTCCATCCTGAAGTCCTTGTTGGGCCTGGCCGTCTAATTCAAGTTTTTTGTGTGGGTGTGGCAGGGAAGGGGTTATCAGAGCACTGGGGCTGGGGGTCCAGCCGTTTGTCACAGGAAAGAGACAGATAGTTTGGAAATGGCAGGTGGTCGGAGCATCTGAGCTGTGTGAGGTGGGAGACTTGGGCCAGTGTCAGAGCTGGAAAGGCTTTCAGAATCCTTTCTTCCCTCTATGGGCTGAGCGAGTGGGAGACACAAAGACGGTATCCCAGGTTACGAACTCCCCCGGGCTCATTCTCCCACCAAATTACCCCTTGAATCACAGCAGCAGAAACGCATTCTGTGTGGCACAGCAGACCTAGTGGCTCTTGGCACCTAAGAGTGATTTTAATTTTATCAGACCAGCTGGGGCTTGTTTTTGAGTCTGTGGAAAGATAGGAAGCTCTCAAACAGGAAGCTGGGATAATGTTACACTGACAGCTCTGTAATTTTGCTTATGACCTTAGAGCGGAGGAATGTTCACTGTGACATCGCATTGCTATAACTCAGTTGGAAAAAAATACGTATATGTTCAAACAAATGTGACTGCTTGGAGCTGGTTCTGCCTCTTAAGGTTTGTGTTATCTTTGTTCTGTCCTGAGAAAAACCCTTTAGTCACGCAAAAAGCTTTTCTCTTCCCTGGAACAGTCTTAAGGGTCCCCTTTCAAGGACCCAAGGTCACTGTAAACTAGATCTCAATGCCCACAGTTTTTCAGAAATCTGGAAGTTTACCTCTCTCCCCTCCAAAATTAAACACTCATCACCTTCTGGCATTTTTATTACTTAAATGCTTCTTAAATGTATGGTCTAATCCATCCTGGGATGCTCATGATCCCAGCTTGGATCCTCTCCATCTCTTTTTGGACTAATGTTTCAGTGTCTTGAATTTTTTCTTGGACTCCATCTCTGCCTATAAACCTTTCTTCACCTTGCTGCCAGTGTGACCTTCCTAGGACATAAATTTGATCATTTCCCTACATAGATCATTCCTAAAGGTTCCTTATCTTTAGCTGTCCTGATCAAAATGTGGTCTGTGGACAGTCACTGGTCCATGACCTTTGTTCCTTCCATGACAAGATAGGTACAGAAGTAGACAGCAGGCATTTGGAAAGCAAGCAGACATTTGACATTACCCTTTGGTCCAAGTGTGTGGTAAGTGGATTGCTTCATTGAGTAGCGTCTACACAGGCTATTGATGAACTCACTTGGTAAGTCACCTGTGGCACCAGCTCCATATTCTTATCGGTCTATAAAAGGTTGGGCAAAAAACACCACCAAACAACTGGTCATTCATCACAGACACTTTGAGAAGCATGCTCTGCAGGATACAGTCCAAAGAGCTCACCCCAACCCCTTCATTACCTAGTCTATGTCTGTGGTTCTTCCAACATCTCCTGGAACTCCCAAACCTCCCCAGGCCTGTGAAGCTACCTGACAGTTCTCCAAACACTATGTCCACGTCGATTCACCTTTCTGAAATGCTCTTTCCTGTCACGTGGGTCTGAAGACTTTCAGCTTTGCTAGAAGAGTTTCTGGGAAGGCATGTCTACTGCCATCTCTAGATGGCCAATGTGGACATCCCTCCCGGGTCCTTCCTCACTACCTGCTACATTCACTCAAAAGGCGTTGTGGCAATGCCAGATTCTGGGTGAACAGAATAAGACAAATGCCTGCTATCAAAGGATTCCAAGTCTATCGATACATCGCTCATGAATTTTCTATGCACTGTCTCCTTGAAGACAGTGGTGGTGTCTTTAATGTCTTTGTGTCTCCAAAGTCTCCATGCTGTGAATATAATTAGGAACGTGAGCAGTGAGATATTTTAGATTAACTTAATAATAGTAATAATATTGTAACATGAAGAGGTCCCCTCTCAGCCTGTCTGGACCTTCATTTATCCTCTTAGCACAGGTGAGATTTGCACTGGAGGATATCCACACTTCCTTTACAGTTCAAACGTTCTATACTAGAGCCAGAGAATTCATAGAGCCAGAACGCACTTCCACCTTACCTAGAGGATGGCCCTCACCCCCCACCTCTGCTCCACAGCAATCCCTCAGACTCCAAGCACAGAACGAGCAACCACAGCAGTGCACAAACAGTTCTGCCTTCCTTAGACTTTTCTTTATACTTTCACTGGTGTGTTGTAATTATACATCACAGCGAGAGTCAAATTAACACATACATACATGCGCATACCACCTGGTGATTTTCCCTCCACACCCCCCACTATATATCCCCCTCCTTCTCCATACATGTTAGTGATATTGGTAGTGATACCATCATATATGGATTATTTGAACTGTTAGCACTATTTGAACTGTTTCCTTCCTCAATCCTTTTTTCCTTCTCACCATGCATCCCCAATCCCCTTCCACTACACTATTGGTCTCTATCCACATTTATCCAAAGTCCCTTGTGCTTCCTATTTACTCTCTAACTTTTACATGTGCGAGAAAACACACAACTCTTGACTTCCTGAGATTGGCTGATCTCACTTAGCATAATATTCTTTAGTCCCATCCATTTTTCTGCAAATGACATAATTTTGTTCTTCTTTATGGCTCAGTAAAAATCCACCATGTGTATATACCACATCTTCTTCATCCATTAATCTGTTAACCGACACCTAGGTTGGTTCTATAACTTGGCTATTGTGAACTTTGCTGCTATAAACATGGGCATGCATGTATCAGTATAGTATTTTGACTTTAATTCTTTGGGAAAGGTCTATCTCAACTTCACATGCCTTAAGTGTGGTACGTTCTAGCTGCATATACACTGCTCTTTCATCAGGTAATTCAAATAGAAAGAAACAGAGCAATTTCAAATTTGGATTCTAATCTACTGTCTTTCAGGTGTTTCTAGGAAATTGAGGCCACAGGAAAAAGTTTGCATGTCCCCAGGGTTGGCAAAGAGCATCCACCAATCATTAACATACAAAAGGAGCCCTGGAACATCCCGAGTTAAATATCTTAAGCTGGAAATGTGCTAGCCCTGTGACTAATTTGGCCAAGTCGGCTCCCATCAAACCTACTGAATTGAGGGAGGACTTTCTCACTTCCCCACTCTGTATATCAGACTTCACAGAAATGCAGAAAGGTAGGCTGATATATGTACTGTCTTGTGGGCACTCAGATCAGATGGGAGTCTCCTGACCATCCACCAGACACCATTGCAGTAGAGAACTCTTTGTAGACCTGATCCAACATCAATTCTCCACTTGGAATAAACAAATTCTACCTGATCTCATTCTTGCATTGCTCACACTTGATATAATTGAACTGATTTAATTCTTTGTTTAAGTCACAGCAATATCACGGACAATGGTCATTTCCTACTGCATCGCTTTTCTGGAAGAAAGACCAAACTGCTCTGAAAACAATTTTCCTTCTGAGTCTCTCCACTGTTGCTCCCCCTTGCATAGAACATGCACCGCAAACTTCCTCCACACCTGACTGGACCCGACTCTTCCCAAGAGTATTAAAGAAGGACTAGGAAAAAGGACTGCCCAGGGTCCTCTATGTTTTCCCGAAACTGGAGCAGATGACATTCTTCCCTTGAATGCCAACCTTCCAAAAAGAAGTGATGGTAAAGGAAATGTCAAATGATCCCTAACTCGGTCATGTGCAAAATGAGTAGAATATACAAATTTTGATGTCTCCCTCCCCCAATTCAGACAAGAAATACATTCAAACTAGGGAAGATCGAAAGGCCTCACATTTTGGGTCCCTTCAACAACCAAAGGATTCTCAGAAATAATCAAGTCAGAAATATCTAACGAAATGGTCAAAGATGCTACAAGAATAATTGCTGTACAAAGGGGTAATTTGCCTCACTGAAATGTCACAGGTAAGAGATGAGGATGTTCTGTGTGACATGAACTATTATATGAGGGAGCTCACATATATATCAGCCCCTGTTTATAGCCCTTCCCTTTACCCTTCCCCCAAACCCCCCCCAAAAAAAGCCTGTTCATGAATTTGGCATGCGACTCTTGATTAGCAATTCTTTAGTCCAATACTACAAGAGAAGGCTTCTGCCATTAGTCTGTGGAGCCTTGCAGGTTTCTGTCACTACAGAATGCCGCTGCATCTGTGCTCATCCTTCAGATCCCTTTCAGTTAATTGACAGGCCAGCTCCCCTCCCCCGCTCCCTGGTGCCTTACACACGGGCCGGCTGCACACAGCAGTGTTTTCAAAGCAATATTCCCAGCAGGAGTTCCCAGAGGGGCCTGCACACCCAGGAGGAGGGAGATAAAGGTCTGAAAACTCCATTTTAATTGCATTTGGATTTGGGAAGCCTGTTTTGATTAACAAGTAGCACCATAACGGCGTATCTCTTACAGTTTAATGAAAAGGGGTATTTTTCCTTCTTAAAGAAAGTGAAAGAGGGAGTCAGACAATTCTGCCACACCTCCCCCCACCCACCCACCAGCAATAATGTGATTCTTGCAGGCTGAGTAATTTGAATGTCAAGGCTGTTGGAGGGGCAAGAAACAACTTTTGAAGGGCTCTGGCGCCCTCTGCTGGTCACCAGCGCTGGACCCAGACAGAGAGGACAGGATTCCTAGTCCTCAACATTGAAGTTGACCTACTTCACTTAGGTTGAGGATGAGTACGCTGGGGCTGAACAGGCCTGGCTCGGCACTGTCATTTCGTTTGTTAATAGAAATGGTACTGTGGACCAAGGAGCACCACACCATGTAAAGAACCCTCCCCTTTTTGAATACCGTTGTTTTCTTACTAGCTGTGTCCTGGAGTAAATAATTAACCCTCTTTAATTCCATTTCCTACCTATAAAATAAGATAATAAGAATATCAAAGCGACAGTGAAAGGACTGAAAAAATACCGTTCTTCAAGACATGTTAGTTCCTAGCATTGTAAATGGCAGACTCCTTCAGCATCCTACTGATCACTGAGGTGCCTGGGATAAGGGACTTGTGTAAGCTGGTGGATTTCCCTCTTTAGTCACTATCTCACGAGTTGGGTTAATGAGAAGATGGGTGACAGTTCTTTGGTTAAAGTTATACAAATAACTGCTACCTTAAATAACTACTCTGCACCCACATTAATAGCAAATCACAATTCATATAATTTTAGGACTAACTAAAGAACAGATGCAGTGTTAATTACCTTACTAATTTTCTAGGGCACTGCCTTCTTTGCCTTGACTGAATAGCCTCTCTGATCTTTCTTTTTCTTTGCTTTAATTCACCATTATCACACTTGGGTTCACAACAGACCTACCAAGTTTCTATCTCAGAACTAATGTGCTAATTATAGGAAGTTCTTTATGTAACTATGTAATTTTTTTTTTTTTTTTGGTGGTGGTGATGGTGATGGTGATGGGGATTGAACCCAGGGGCATTCTACCTCTGAACTACACTCCCAGCCCTATTTGATTTTTTATTTGGAAACAGGGTCTCACTAAGTTGCAGAGTACCTCACTAAGTTGCTGAGGCTGGCCGTGAACCTGCAATTCTCCTGTCTCAGCCTCCCAAGTACTGGCATTAATTACAGGTGTGTTCCACCACGCCTGACCATAACTGTGTATTTTTATCTTTAATTTGTATTAATTAGGTGCTACAAATGTCTGAATGAATTCAGAAATTTTGAACAGCATGGAGCTCTTCTGAGTAAAATTCAATGGTGAATTCCTTTCTGTCTGTGAAAGCCACTATAAAAATGTCAACCCTGTTGAAAAGTATTGTATAGACCTGCCTGGCTTTAGGCAGGAGGAGTACATGCCCGAGCTGGGTATTGCCTAGAAAACTCTTTTGCCATTGCACAGAATCCTTCTCAATGACACATATATCTGTTAAATCTCAGCTACACATGGACACTGTCCTTAATAGAGGAGCCACAGGGAACAAGAGAGACTGGTCACCAAATTCATCCAGCAGGAAAGATGGCTATTGATCAATATTACTTGATTATTTCCTCTTTTCCACCACAAGTCATCCCACTGATTGCAAGAGCTGCACTTAAAAGTTGGCTCTTAGCCAGGTATGGTAGCACACACCTGTAATCCCAGTACTTGGGAGACTGAGACAGGAGGGTCACAGGTTTGAGGCCAGCCTCAGCAATTTAGCGACACCCTCAGCAACTTAGTGAGACCCTGTTTCAAAATAAAAAATAGGCCTGGGGGTGTAGCTCAGAGGTAGAACACCCTGAGTACACACAGACACACACACAGACACACACACACACACACACACACACACACACACACATACACACACACAGAGGCTCTAAGCCATTTTCCTATGAAATGATTTTGAAGAAGCACATATTTATATTTTGAAATTATTTTGGCTACATACAAAAAAGCAAGATGCAAACTAAAGAGAGCTATAGAAATATAACTGTTAACTGTCCTAGATATTGTGACTTCTGACTCAATCTTTTAACCACGTTGCTAGGCTTCACGCTTTACCATTCAAAACATTGGCCAGAGGAAAAAGTAAAACAATGAGCATTTCTACACCTTTGTCTCCAGGGTTGCTGATTCAGTAGGTTTGAAATAAAGTCCAAGATTCTGATGTGCGTGGCTCACAGACACGTTTAAGAAAGACTGTGCTTCAGCATGCAGATGCCTTTTTCTGTCAATTCAGTTATACTTTTATTATTCTGGGAGGCCCACAGGTGTTTGCTGGGGATCTTCCGTATGCCAGGCACCATGCATGCTGCTTTTGCATGGTGGTTAAGAGCAAAGAAGGTCAATTCTCTGGGGGAAATCACAGCTCATGGAACCTCTTGGCAGACAACGTGTCCTCTCTCAAAGTAGATAAATTTGATTAAATAAAAATGTAAGACATTCGTATGTTAAAACACAAAGCTAAGTAAAAACCTGGAAAACATATTTGCAATGTGTATTATGAACAAATTGGTAATTTCTTTATGATATAAAGAGCTTCTAAGATAGAAAAGTAAAAAGCAAAAGCCTTATAAAAAGGGGAAGGCAGTAATACAAAGTATTCTCAGGAAAAACAAGCACAAATTGCTTTCAAATAAGATGAAAGGATCCTTAACTTTATTCATAATAGCAGTAATAAAAGTTAAAACTCTGCTGACTGACAAAACAGACTTTAGAAAAACAATCTCATGTATTGCTTGTGGAAATAAAAACTATTTCAGTCAGGTGACACACACCTGTAATCCCAATACTTGGGAGGCTGAGACAGGAGGATGGCAGGATTAAGGCCAGCCTCAGGAACTTAGCAAGACCCTGTTTTTAAATAAAAAGGAATGGAGTTATAGCTCAGGGGTAGAACACCCCTGGGTTCAATCCTTAGTACAAAACAAAACAAAACTATTTTGACTACTGTGGAGAATTTGGTGACATGCAAGAAAAGCACATGTGCACTTAATTTTTGCCCCAGCATTCCTGCTTCTAGGAATATATGTCAAGGATACATTGGCAAAGTTTTACATGCTGCTGGGGTAGACTGCATTACTCACTCCAACACCTCAGACTTTCCCGTGTCTGCCCTCTAGTGGCCTCTTGATGAGTGCAGCCCTTCTCCATCTTGGACCTTGTGCTTGACCATGAGGTTTGCTTTGAATGATAGCATGTGGAAGACCAGTGTGCTGGTTCCAAACCCAAGTCTTAAGAGATATAAAAAATAAATGAGTATTTTAAAATTCAACTGATGCATGGTGGACGTTTGCTTACATTGCATTTTTTGCAGCAAAAGCTGATACAACAGAAGCATTATTTGTAATCGCAAGTGATTAGAAATAACCCAAATGTCCATCAATAGGGGACTGATGGAATAAATTACAGACAAATAACATAAGGGATTATTAAGCTTTATACCTAAATCTTATTTTTTAACAGCGAGAACAATTGCCATTTAAAATTTAAAATAACCATGGCGTATTATTTATTTTGGTAATCTTCAAATGTTAATGTGTACAGAGCATTTAATTTTCTTCATAATATCATTGGCATTCATAAAGGGACAATCCTCAAAGTACTGTTTGACCAGACCTCAGTCCCAGAAATCAGGAACTGTGCATTCAAACTTGGATTCTAAAGTCCCTCTTGTGTCCCAATTACACCCTGGCTTCTGCAGATGAGAGAAAACATATGACCCTTCACTTTCTGTGACTGGCTAATCTCACTTCACATAATGTTCTCCAACTCCATTCATTTCCCTGCAAATGACATAATTTTTTCTTCTTTATTGCTGAGTTGAATTCCATTGTGTGTATATCCCATAATTTTGTAATCCATTCATCTGTTGATGGACACCTAGGTTGGTTCCATAATTTGGCTATTTTGAATTGTGCTGCTATAAACATGGATATGCATATATTAGTATAATATTCTGATTTCAGTCCCTTTGGAAAGATATCCAGGAGTGATACAGCTGCATCATATGGTAGGTCCATTCCCAGTTTTCTCAGGAATCCCCACACTGATCTCCATAGTAGCTGCACTAATTAGCAATCCCATCAACAGTGTATAAGAGTTCCGATTTCCCCACACACTCACCAGCATTTATTGTTGTTTGGTGGCCTACAGGGGCGGGGGGGGGGAGAATTAATGAAGGAGACACTTCCATTGATGTTATGTACATATGTGAGAATACCAATGCCAATATCAACATTATGGGTGGGAAAGGGGTGGGGAATGGAGAGGGAACCAGGGGGAAGCCCACCAAGTGCTGTGTGCATGTGTGTCACTATCACTATTGTGATAGTTAATCTAAGTTGTCAACTTGACCTGATCATGACACACCCAAGATTATGTGATTTTGGGTGTGTAACAGCAGATTAAAGAGAAAGCCCTGCCCTGAATGTAGGCAGCAGGATTCTGATAGGTGCAGACTTAGATAAAGAGGGAGAAGCCACGTAGAGTGTGCGCGACTCGTTCCGAGGAAAGCAGATCTG
>PVJS01012121.1:0-44453 GCA_004027185.1 Glis glis | reverse complement strand
AGAAGAAGAAGAAGAAGAAGAAGAAGAAGAAGAAGAAGAAGAAGAAAGAAAGAAAGAAAGAACATTATTGGAAAACAGAAAAAAGAAAGGAAAAGAAAAGAAAAGCAGTTACCTGCAGCGCCACGTGGGCTGTCTCCGCAGCAGTCTTCGGGCTGTCCCCTGACCTCCAGAGCCTGTTCCTAGGAGCGTTCCGGAGTCTCCCGTTTGGGCCTCACTTCCTCTGGGACTCTGGACCAGATACTTAATGTCCCCAGGCACTCCTCTCCTGGCCTGTCAACTGGGGACCAAACCGTTCTGGACAGAGTGGTTATGAGGACTGAGTGGCTGGCTCCCGGCACCTTTGAGGTGCTCCATAATGCCGCCTTCCTCCTCTTCCTCCCCATGCTTCCCCAGGGGCCGGGGGCAGGAGGATACTCACCAAGGGCCCTGGGTCTCCGATCGCCTTCTTTCCCCCGGGGAGCCCCGCAGGGAGCCCCTCTCCCGCGCGCCGGCCCGCGGCTCGCCTGGGCTGGCCGGGGCGGCGCGGCTCCTGGCACCTGCTCGCGCGGCGCCGCCCGGGGGCGGGCTCGGGAGACTGGGCTGCCCCGGACGGGACGCGCGGGCCGGGGACTGGCCGCGCCTGGGGAGCCGCGGGGTGGCCGCCGCTCGCGTCGGGAGCCTTCAGGTAGGCGCGGGCGCCGCCCTGGGGACCGCACTCCCCGCCCGGCATCCATCCCGGGACGCGCCGCGGGGACCGAGCCCAGGTGGGCGGCGTGGAGGTGGCTCGGTAGGGCTGGGGACAGGGGCGAGGGCCCTGGCCCGCCTTGTGTCAGGGAAAAGGTGGGGGTGAGGGGCAAGAACTTCAACTTAGCCGGAAAACCGAGGTGGGGAAGAGGACAGCAGGGTGATGCTGGCAAGGACTCCCAGCAACACCCCCCGCCCCGGAAGGAGGCCGGGGACTGCTGTCAGAGTGAGGGACCCACCTTCGGAGGGGATCGTTCTCTGGAGAGAGGGGCTTCACCCAATAACCCACTTTCTTTTCCTAAGGAGTTTAGAGAATCCAAAAGTCAGTCCACCCCTATCAGCTCCTAGGATGGAATGGAATGAAAGGGTGGGGGAGGGGAGGACACCTATTGTCTTTTTGTGGGTGCGGAGAGCCCGCCTACCACCCCTCCCCTCCACCTGCATCATTCACAGGCACTGGAAGCCCTACTGTCCTCCCTCCCCACGCCCCCCAAGAAGAATGCCTCACCTTCCGGAGGGGGCCCCTTCTGGCCCTAGGAGGAGGCTGCGCTGGTTCCCCACACAACTCTCAAGGGGTCCCAGGATCTCCTAACCCTCCTCCCTGGCTCCCAGGACTCGCTGGCTTGGAAGCTCCCACTGGGGGCTGTCAGAGGCAGGCCATGGGGTTCCGGGGTTCTGGGGAATTGGGCTGGAAGAGCAGGTAGTGTATGAGGCCGAGTTGTGCCAGGATCCTGGGCCCCCATGTGCCTAGAAGGGTGTATGGGGTGTGGAGGTCTCCTTGGCATGCTGAGTTAGCAGGGCAACAAGTCAGGTTTCCTAGGCTTCACCTGGCAGCAGAGGGAAGAAAGGGGGGATTGAGGCTGATATCCTCACACCACCTTCGAGACAGCTGCTCTGGGTTGCCACCAAGGTCCCTGGAAGGAGAGATGCAGGTTAGATAGCAAGAAGGACTTCCTGAGGGTGGGTTGAGGGTCTTTTGGGGGAGTCTCACTGGCCAGGAGAGAGCAGGAAGGGGAAGCTGTGTGTGGGGGGAGGTGACCTCAATCTGCACCATCCTGCTCCGTCCCCTCCTGTGCCCTCTCTCTCCCTTCCTTAGAGCTGGAGAGTTGACTTTCAACATCCCTTAGCCAGCTCACTCCCAAATCCTCAGAGGAGGTGACAGGGTTCCTCTGTTGCCACTTTGGATAGGAGGACAGACATGACTACCTTGGGTTTGCCCTGTGGAGCCTGCACCTGGCCCTGACACCTGGGCCAGCTGTTGCCCCAGCCACAGCCCTCCTGTTCTGGCCAAGCAGGGTTGTGCGGGCTGGGGTGGCGAGGCTGACCATACTCAGACCATCCCACTCCGCCAGGTGGGGGTCTCCTCTGGGGATCATGGTGTCACCCTGGGTGACTCCAGCTGGGGATAGGATAGCTGGGGCGAGTACCATTCAGTGCCATGCACCAAAAGGGTTGTTTCTCATCCCTTGCCCTGGGAAGGGTCACTCCTGGGAGAGGGCAGAGTGGAAACGGCAGGTTAGAGAGGCCAAAGTCAAAATACTCAGTGGCAGCACTTCCAGGACTCTGAGGACACAGCCAGGCCCAGGAAGACTCACACTCAGCTAGGATAGGAACAGCTGAGACAAAGCTTTTCTTCTTCCAGAAGCTTCTCTCTGAAGCTGAGTTAGTGACTGTGTGACTGACTTGGATAGGACTGTCAGAGTTCCCACCCCTGTCTCTGCATCATAGAATGGGGGACACCTGCCCGGGCGTGGTGGCAGACGCCTGTAATCCCAGTACTTGGGATGCTAAGACAGAATGATTGCGGGTTTGAGGCCAGCCTCAGCAATTTAGTGAGATCCTCAGCAACTTAGTAAGACCTTGTTTCAAAATAAAAAGGGCTGGAGGTGTAGCTCGTAGGTAGAACACCCCTGTGTTCAGCCTCCTGGTACAAAAAAAATGGGGAGACCTGGCCCTCTTCGCTTGCTCTCTTTTCGATGCTGAGCCTCAGTGGCCTCATTTGTGAAACCTCACAGGATTGAGCTGAGGATGGCAGGTGAAGTTCTATGGTGCCCTGAAGGTAATGGTGCTCCCCACCTGACAGTTCTTTGTGCAGCTGGGGCAGGGTCAACGGCTTGGCCCTCAGTCCCTTGCACCTTGGAGGCAGCTGCCCTGTGTTGCCACCACAACTCAGCCTGCAAAGGACTCAAGAGATTAGCACAGCCCAACCCTCTCTCTTTAAAGACAGGGAAGCAGAGCCCAGATGGGCAGGGACTGGCCCCAGGTTGGCTGGCCAGCCAGGCTCCCTTCTCAGAGGCAGGGCCTGGGACTCAGCTGGGGGAGGCGGGAGGGTGGCTGTTGGCAGACGTGAGGGAAAATGCCAGGGTGTAATTGGGTTCATTAAGGGTTTGCCGAGGGAGCCCTTCATGCCCTGCCAAAGGCTGGGGCCAGGCCTAGAACCTTCCTCTTCAGTTACCCCTTTGGGAGAAAGTCTTTTCCTGAGGACCCTGTCCCCCAGGCTGTTGCAGAGACAACCCTCCACTCTGCACTTTCTGTCCTCCAAAGTCCCTTTCCATTCTACCCTCCTTGGATGGGCAGGTGGGCATCTCACCATCCTGCAGTGGCCGAGAACCCCACTGAAACCCAGACCCCTGCAGTGCACCGGTCACCCAGCCAGAAGTGCTGGAGATGGAATGCTGGGGCCCTACCTGAGTGCCCCTTCCACCCTCCGCCCCCCAGCTCCATATGGACAGACACATGGACAAGACAGGCAGACAGAGGGCCTGGCCTCCCTCAGCTCCCTAGCTATGGTGTGAGCCAGCCATCTAGTGGGAGGTTCCCTGCCTCAGCCTCAGTCCACCTCTTAGGGAAGGTGGAAACAGAGGGGGATTTATCCCCCTTCCTGTGTAAATCCCAGACAGACCCATGATGAGTCCATGCATGCTCTTTTTCTATGCTTTCACCTTATCCTTGCTCTGCGCCTCTTTGATGGGCAAGGTGTGATACCTCTCTGCTTGGCATCAGGGCCTGGTAGGGGCTGCACAGCCTGATCCTCTCAAGATCCCCTCTCTGAGTCTTTTGTGTATGTGTGTGTGTGTGTGTGTGTGTGTGTGTGTGTGTTACAGGGGATTGAACCCAGGGGCATTCTATCTCCGAGCTACACCCCCAGCCCTATCTTATTTTTATTTTGAAACAAGATCTCGCTAGGTTGATGAGAGTCTCACTATTTGCTGAGATTGTCCTCAAACCTGCGATCCTCCTGTCTCAGCCTCCCAAGTACTGGGATTACAGGCATGGGCCACCGTGCCTGGCTTCCCCTGTCTGAGTCTTTGAACCCCCCCTCCCATTGGCCTTTCCAGTCAGGGCTTGGTGGGCCCTAAGGAGAGGTGGGATGGGCCAGTGGTTAAGGGCTCTCACTCAGACAAGTGTTAAAACCAGCTATAAAACCATAGAGCCTGTGCGCTGATCTGGGAAGTGGGGTAACAGGTTGGTAATAGTGCTCAACTCATGGGGTTGGTGTGAAATTTTTTAAAAGAGGTCCTATGTATAAGGTGCCCGGACATAGTAAGTCCTCAATAAATAAGAGTTACTATTAAGCTGGGCGTGGTGGCACACGCTTGTAATCCCAGTACTTGGGAGGCTGAGACCAGAGGATCTGGGTTCGCGGCCAGCCTCAGCTATTAGTGAGGCCCTCCACAATTTAGTGAGACCCTGTTTCAAAAATAAAGAATAAGCCGGGCGTGGTGGCGCACGCTTGTAATCCCAGTACTTTGGGAGGTGGAGACCGGAGGATCCGGGTTCGCGGCCAACCTCAATGCGCATGCGCACACGCGATCAATCAATTGATCGATCTCTCTCTCTCTCTCTCTCTCTCTCTACCTGGTGAGGCCCTCCACAACTTCGTGAGACCCGGTTTCAAAAATAAAGCATAAAAAAATAGGGCCGGGGGTGTAGCGCGGAGGTACACCGCCCCTGCGTTCAATCCCCGGTACCGCAAAAAAAAAAAAAGAATAAAGTAGGGCCGGGGATATTACTCGGAGGTAGACTGCTGCTGGGTTAAATCACCAATACCACAAAAAAAAAAAAAAGTTGCTATTACAAAGAAGAGGTGGCCTAGGCAGCTGGGTGGTGGAGAGGGAGGCAGGAAGCTTCTAGAATCAGCTCTTGCACTGTCTTCCCATTTTCTTTGAAGCAAGTCCTCTGCCCTGCTCCAGGACTCGGTTTCTTCATCCCTTAAAGGAAGCCTGTCCATGTACAGGTCACACGAGGGTGAGTCATGCTGGTGCGGAGTAGGGGCTGGGTGAGGGGGGTGGAGCTGACCAGCGATGCTCATGGCAGGCCTTAGACCTGGGTGTGCCCTCAGAATCACCCACCCCTCCAAAAATTCTGACTGGGAACCCTGGAGCTAGCTCCTGAGGGGACAGCTGGGAAGGCTGGGTCAGGCAGGACAGGCCATAGCAGGTCCAGCAGCCTGGCTCGGGGACACAATTAGCCCGCAATCCAGGCAGCCCTGTGAACCCAGAGGCTGTATATCATGGAGGTTTAATCAGCAGCGTGGCAGATACTTGTCTGCTTTCTTGGGCCATGTCCCCAGCCTGCCTGTCATAAATTGCACTGAGATTTCAAAATATCCCTCTCCCCTTGCTGGCAGGCAGGCAGGCAGCTCTCCTTGGCACAGCCAGAAAAGCCTCATTCCTCTGCAGCCTGCTCCTGGCCCTGGCCACCTGGGCCACCCCCAACACTTGCACCTGGGACCTCCTTCTGCCTCTTCCTGCTGGGAGGGTGCCACAGGAAGACTTGCGGAGGCAGGAAGATAGCCAGGAGGACCGCCATCTAGAGGTGAAAGGTGCCCAATATTGATGTGCAGTGGGAGGACGCCATGCAACGCTGGGGGCCTTATCACAAAGTGAAGCCGGATGTGGTGGCGCACGCCTGTAATCCCAGTACTTGGGAGGCTGAGACAGGAGGATCGCAGATTTGAGGGCAGCCTCAGCAATGTAGTGAGACTTAGCAACCTAGCAAGACACTGTTTATAAACAAAAAACAAAAAGGACTTGGGTGTAGCTTGGAAGTAGAACACCCCTGGGTTCAATCCCTAGTACCACAAAATAAATAAATAAATAAATAAGACTGGGAATGTAGCTCAGAGGTAAAAAGCCCCTGAGTTCATTCCCCAAGTACCGGGGGGGGGGGAGCAGCCTAATTGCCCCTTGAATGTGAAGGAATGGGGTGGCTCTACCCAGGGGGGTCCCTAGTCTCAACTTCTCTTCTTCCCTCTATGCTTGCTGCGCCACCTGGAAGCTATTTCTGGTACTGCAGCCTGGTCACACCACCCTGCAGTAGGGAAGGGACCTTCAAATCACCAGGCACCAGTGACCACAAAAGGATCAGACCCATGAGGTATTATTAGTGTAACTAACTAGGGCCTGGGCATGTCTTTATACAGAGACATTTACAGTGTCCCAAGAACATCATGACAAACATGCAGGGTGGCCCCACTCATAGGCTGCAAAACACAGACACATCATGGGTTGTTATTATTATTTTTTTATTTGATACTAGGGATTGAGCCTGGGGACATTCTACTTCCAAGTTACACCCCAAGCCCTATTTTATTTTGTTTGTTTGTTTATTTATTTATTTATATTTTTTGCGGTACCAGGGATTGAACCCAGGGGCATTCTACCTCTGGGCTATACCCCCAGCCCTATATTTGGGGGGGGTACCGAGGATTGAACCCAGGGGCATTCTACCTTTGGGCTACACCCCCAAGCCCTATTTTTTAATCTTTATTTTGAAACAGGGTCTCACTAAGTTGCGGAGGGCCTCACTAAGTAGCTGAGGCTGGCCGCGAACCCGGATCCTCTGGTCTCAGCCTCCCAAGTACTGGAATTACAAGCGTGCATCACCACACCTGGCTTATATATATATATATATTATATATATATTTTTTTTTTTTGCGATACTGGGGATTGAACCCTGGGCATTCTACCTCTGAGCTACACCCCCAGACCTATTTTTTATTTTTTATTTTTGGTTGTACTGGGAATTGAACCCAGAAGCATTCTGCCTCCTAGCTACACCCCAGACAGATTTTATTTCTTATTTGGAAACAGGGTCTCACTAAGTTGCGGAGGGCCTCACTAAGTAGCTGAGGCTGGCGCGAACCCGGATCCTCCTGTCTAAGCCTCCCAAGTACTGGGATTACAAGAATGTGCCACCACGCCCGGCTGTTTTATTCTTTATTTTGATACAGGGTCTCACTAAGTTGTGGAGGACCTCATTAAGTAGTTGAGGCTGGCTGCGAACCCAGATCCTCCGGTCTCAGCCTCCCAAGTACTGGGATTACAAGCATGCGTCACCACGCCCGGCTAAGGTTGACTTTTTCTAAGATTTCTCTCCTTCCCTTGCAGATGGCCACCTTTTCTCTCCACATAATCTTCCCTCTGTAACTATGTCCAAATTTCCTCCTTCTAAGGACACCAGTCATATTGAGTTCAGGCCCACCCATGGGACATCATTTAAACTTAGTTTCCTTTTTTTTTTCCTTGTAGTACTGGGGATTGAACCCAGAGACATTCTACCTCTGAGCTACACCCCAACCCTATTTTATTTTTTTATTTGGAAACAGAGTCTCACTAAATTGTGAAGGGCCTCACTAAGTTGCTGAGGCTGGCCTTGAACCTTGCATCCTCCTGTCTCAGCCTCCTAAGTACTGGGATTACAGGTGTGGGCCACCATGCCCAGCTCTTAATTCCCTCTTTAGAGGCCCTATCTCCAAGTACAGTCACATCCTGAGGTACTGGGGGTTAGAGCTTCAATATATGAATGAAGGTATAATTCAGCTCATAACTGGAGAACTGGGCTCAGTCCTGTTTCACCCAGGCCCGAGCCTCAGGAAGACCCCATCTGAAGCAGAGGCAGGAAGTGAAGATTAACAGGGTTCAGCCTGAGAAAGGGAGTGCACAGCAGGGCCCAGGTCTCTACCAAAAACACCAGCAGTGGCCTCAGCCTGGGTGTCACCATTTGTGAATGTCACCCTGCTGGGCTCAGGACACAGGAAGGTTGAGTTTCTGGCCAGCGGCTGCGTCTCTAGTAAAGCACCACATGCCTGTCTGTCACAGGACTGTCAGCGCCTGCCGCAGGGCTGAGAGCAGGACTCTGGGTTCCCAAAATATGACTCCACAGGCCTTGTTGCCGGTCTCCCAGGTCCACCTGGTCACCCTCTCCAAGCTTTTCTCTGTGGCCGGGTATCTCGGCTTCTCAGCCTGTCAGCATTGCTGACACCCTTCCCAAAATTTCAGTATTTTGATACTGCTTTGCTTAAAATAGAGTACATTAAGCTCTCTTTTGCCATCCTTGGGTTGGGTGTCTTCAAAAGCTGTGTGATTTCACCTGGGATACAACACCTCAGCATCTCCAGTGTGTGTGTGTGTGTGTGGGGGTACTGGGGATTGAACCCAGGGGCATTCTACCTATGAGCTACGCCCCCAGGTCTATTTTTAAATTTTGAAACAGGGTGTCACTAAGTTGCTGAGGGTCTTGCCAAGTTGCTGAGGCTGTTCCTGGACCTGTGATCCTCCTGTCTCAGCTTCCCCAGTATTGGGATTATAGACATGCACCACCATGCCTGGATAGCACCTCCAGTTCTTGAACCCCTTCTGCCCCCTGCATGCATTCACAACCATTCAGTCTTCTTTTGTCTTCCCCTCTCTGCTCAGGTATGAAGCGGCCACTGAGCCCATCCCTGCCTGGTGAGAAGGAATCCCCCACCTCTGGAGCTACTGAGTGCCCTCCTCGGCCCCCAGAACCACCCAAACCCAAGCGGGAAAGAAAACAGCCGTCCTACACGCTCTGTGACGTCTGCAATATCCAGCTGAACTCGGCGGCCCAGGCCCAGGTGCACTGCGGGGGGCGGGCCCACCAGAGGCGGCTTCGGCAGCTCAGCCTGGGAAAGACCCCCTCAGGGCCAGGTCAGTGGGGGGGGCACCGCTCCCACAAACTTGGTCTGGGCCCCCAGGGGAAGCTTTTTCTGTCTGGGTCCCTGTGAGAGGCTCTGGGTCTGTGGCCTCCCTCTATGGGGTCTTTTGGGTCTGGTGTAACCTCAATGGGGTCTGAGGCCTCCCAATGTCATCAAGTTTTGTTCTGAATCTATACAACTCTTCTATGGGATCTCTCGGGATCTGAGGGTCTTCAGGCCTCCTTTTGAAATCTTTTTGGTTCTGGGGGCTCCCCCTGTGGGGTCATTTGGGATTCAGACCCCTAAGCAGCATTTCTCCAGTCTGGACCCCCCTAGTAGGGATGGTCTGTCAGACAAGGGCGGCACCTGCCGGGTGTCCCAGGCTCCCGCTGTGGTGTCTGAGGGTCAGGGCCAGCAAGGTACACAGTACTGCTCCTGAGGGACAGGGAGGCCCCTCTTCCCTCGGCTGCTGGACTCCCAGCCGGGATTTCCGCCTCTCCCTGGCTGGGGTGACTGCAGTGGTTTGGTTTAGTTGCCAGCACAGAAGGGGCAGCTGGCTGCAAGGCAGATTTCTGGGGGAAATGGGTGAACGCATCTGTGAGGGTAATGCTGGCTGACAGGCACACGGGGCCGCAGGGACAGGAAGAACGGCAGGCTGCGATGGCAGGGAAGCAGACTCACTAGCAGGCCCAGTGTGAGGAGGTAGGAGGCGTCCCTACCCCTGCATGGTTCTGGGAGCGGCTGGCGGAACCCACCTTACAGCCTGGCTCAGCGGCTTCACCGCAGAGGCTACGCTGCTCTCAGGCACCTTCTTGAGAGCTGCCTGTTCTGTGGTGATATTCGTGAGTCACCCACTGTGTCCCCCCTCCACACATGAGCAAGCTGGGGGCTGTAGATCCAGTCTCGGTTGAGTGTGGTGGCACATGCCTGTAATCCCAGTACTTGGGAGATTGAGATAGGAGGATCGCAGGTTCGAGACCAGATTCAGCAACTTAGTGAGACCTGTTTCAAAATAAAAAATAAAATGGGGCTGAGGGTATTGCTTGGAGGTAGAATGCCCCTGGGTTCCATCCTCCCAAAAAAAGATCCAATCTCCCCACCACCACTTCACCCCAAGACTGAAAGACTGAGTCTGACTTTGGGGCTGAGCCAGACATGAAAAGAGCAGAGAAGTGTTATGGGTGCCATTTGGGACACCCCAAAAAAACACAAAGGTGGAAGAGAGATTCTTCCCCAGAGCACCAGGTAAGGTCTCTGGAAGAAAGGGGGTGCTGAGCCTGGGGACATGGGTGAGGGGACAGGAGTCATTCCAGGCAGAGGTCACAGCATGACAAAGGACAGGAATGCTCTGGTGACAGGGACCAACCCCCCCAAGCATTCGGGGCTGGACACCAAGGGTGTTGTGACTGAGCAAGAGTGATGGATGTTTCTGGACTGTGTGTGCATATGTTCAAAATCACATTTATTCATCAAATATTTATCTTTTTTTTTTTTGCGGTACCAGGGATTGAACCCAGGGGCGTTCTACCTCCGCGCTACGCCCCCGGCCCTATTTTTTTATACTTTATTTTGAAACCGGGTCTCACGAAGTTGCGGAGGGCCTCACTAGGTAGAGAGAGAGAGAGAGAGAGAGAGAGAGAGGGAGAGAAAGAGAGAGCGCTGAGGCTGGCCGCAAACCCAGATCCTCCGGTCTCCGCCTCCCAAAGTACTGGGATTACAAGCGTGCGCCACCACGCCCGGCATCAAATATTTATCAACAACCTACCAGGTGCAAGCTGCTGTTTGAGGGACTCACATTTTTATTTTTTAATTTTTTTAATTTTTTATTTTTTGGTGGTACCAGGGATTAAACCCAGGGGCATTCTACCTCCAGGCTACACCCCCAGCCCTATTTTTATTGTTTATTTTGAAACAGGGTCTCACTAAGTTGCAGAGGGCCTCACTAAGTAGCTGAGGCTGGCTGTGAATCCAGATCCTCTGGTCTTGGCCTCCCAAGCACTGGGATTACAAGCGTGTTCCACCATACCTGCCAAGACTCACGTTTTTAAAGGTGTCATGTGTACCTGTCAGGAAAGAGCCATCTGAATGACTCCACACGCAGATGAGCTTGTTCTGAGATAATAATAGGCCTCATGGAGGTGGGTACTTGGTGCTTCAAGAAATCAAGAGGAAGGCCGGGCGTGGTGATACACACCTGTAATCCCAGTACTTGGGAGGCTGAGACAGGAGGATTGCAGGTTGGAAGCCAGCCTCAGCAACTTAGTGAGGCTCTTAGCAACTTAGAGACAGCCAGTTTCCAAATAAAAAATAAAATAGAGATGGTGGTATAGTTTAGAGGTAGAATGCTCCTGGGTTCAATCCCTAGCGCACGCGTGCACACACACACACACACACACACACACACACATCAGAGGTGAACTGATGTGAGAAGTTAAGGAAAGCTTTGGAGATGTGACATTGATGCTGGATTACTGGAGAGGAAAAGGGCGTCCCAGGCAGAGCCATAGCTACAGAAGCTGCACAGAGACTGAAAGCCTGCGTCTTCACAGGACAGTGGGCACTGCCCAGGGGGTGGCAGGAGCCTGGTGAGGGGTCAGCCCATATCCCCCATGAAGGCCTTTCCCCCAGATGGACCTGTGGCCTTTGTCCAGAGCTGATGGGCCTCACTGAAGCATTTTGGGCAGGAGTCTTGGTGTTTTTAGATGTCCCTGGCAAGGGAAAAGGGTGAGACTTGGGGGTGCATGAGAAAGAAAGGGGGTGGAGAAACAGATCTGGAGCCTTTTGTGTAGCAGAACCATCATGACTTGGTGACCACTGGGATGTGAGGACCAAGGAGGAGGGAGGTGTCATGGACGACTGTAGCTAGGGCAGAGCTGTGAAGGCAGCTCAGTTGTCAGGGAAGTGGGAGCAGGGGCAGTTGGATGAGATTGGCTTGGGGGATCACCATCTTAGGGTGTCATCAGGAGACACGATGCCTGGTACACCAGTGCAGACTGTTAAATTGGGCCTGCTAAGTCATTTTCATGAGGACATCTGTCCACCCATTACCTCACCCTCCAGCCCTGGGACGGCCCCATGTGAGATGTCGGGATACCCCGAGGGGTGCTTGGAATCTGCCTCTGGGCTCTCACAGTCTGGGGGACTGGTAGACATGGATTTAGGGCTTTCCACTGAGAGGAATGACTGATATCATGGGGACGTGGAGAGTAATGGTTGTGCCTAGGGCCAGGGCAAAGGGGCTTCAGATTTCTTTTGTGTGTGTGTGTGTGTGTGTGTGTGTGTGTTACTGGGGATTGAACCCAGGAACATTCTACCTCTGAGCTACACTCCCTAGCCCTATTTTATTTTTATTTTGAAACAGGGTCTCACAAAGTTGCAGAGGGCCTCATTAAGTTGCTGAGGTTGTCCTTGATCCTCCTGTCTCAGCCTCCCAAGTACTGGGATTACAGGCATACACCACCACACCCGGCTAGGGGCCTCAGATTTCTGAGAACCCTGGAGTTCTAGGGCTCCAGCAGGAAAATCTGGTCTCTCCACTGGCCTGGTTAACCCTGTGCTTATACTGGGCCATGATTCCCCCACCCCCGCCCCCTGCACTGATCTCTCCTGTCTCCTAGGCTCTCAGAGCTGGGTGGCAGAGGCAGCCCCCACAGTAAGATGCCTGCATAAGCCCCAAGCTGGGGTTGGGGTGAGGAAGGTGTGGGAGGACCATCAGTCCTTCAGAACATCAACTCTGGCTTGGTCCATGATGGAGACCGTCTAGTGTACCCCTCTCAACAGCGAGCAGAGATCCCTTAAGGTGAGGCTGACTGGAGCTCCCTGGGAAAATGGAGGGACCCACTCCTATGTCAGGGAGGTTAAGTGTAAGGAGCCCTTAGTTAGGTGCAGTGACAGGCAGGCCTTGTAATCCCAGCGACTCGGGAGGCCAAGACAGGAGGATCACAAGTTCAAGGCCAGCCTAAGCAGCTTAGCAAGACCCTGTCTCAAAAATAAAAAAAACAAAAGGGCTGGAGGTATGGCTCAGTGGTAGAGCACCCCTGGGTTTGATCCCCAGGACCACACACACAAAATAAAGTATAAGGAGCCCTTACCACACTGCTTAATTCCTAGCCGCTTTCTGTCCTGTGGCAGCCAGGAGGGGCACTTGTTCCCTGGGAGCTGTCACTTTGATTAGGGGCCTGTGGGACTGGAGGCTTCCACAGTGACAGGCAGTCACAGGCAGTGAGGCAGGGACCCTCTCCTCTTCTGCTCATGCCCCTGACATGGGGGCTGGGGTGGCTCTTCCCTCTCTGGGCTTCAGTGCCTGGGTCAGAGGCCTCCTTCCTCAGCCACACCTGGCTCCTGGAATTCTCCCTCCCAGCTCTGAGAGAGCCTGGAATACTCTGGAGGGGGTGCAGAGTGGGGAAACAGCAGGTGGCCCCAATTGCCCATCTCCCCTCCTCCAGGTACTTCCCCAACCTTCCCTGCCCACCCTAGCCCTACTGGTCCCCCACACCGGGGGCCCTTTCATTCTTCAAGAATGTGTTTTGGGCCCTTTTTTTGGGAGGTACTAGAGATTGAACCCAGGGGCATTCTACCTACCATTCTACACCCCTGTCCTTTTTTTTTTTTTTTTAAACAGGGTCTCTAGCTAAGTTTCTGAAGGTCTTGCTAAGTTGTTGAGGCTGGTCTTGAACCTGAGATTCTCCTGTCTCAGCCTCCCAAGTTCTGGGATTATAGATATGAGCCACAATGCCCAGATTTGGGCTATCATTTTTTTTTTTTTTTTTTTTTTTGCGGTACCAGGGATTGAACCCAGGGGCGTTCTACCTCTGCGCTACGCCCCCGGCCCTATTTTTTATACTTTATTTTGGAACCGGGTCTCACGAAGTTGCGGAGGGCCTCACTAAGGAGAGAGAGAGAGAGAGGGAGGGAGAGAGAGAGAGAGAGAGAGCTGAGGCTGGCCATGAACCCGGATCCTCTGGTCTCCGCCCCCCAAAGTACTGGGATTATAAGCGTGCGCCACCACGCCCGGCTTGGGCTATCTTTAAACACACACCACAAGGCAGGTATGGGCACCAGGGACCCCCTGGCACAAGGCTGAACACAATGACCCTCTTTTTTTGGTACTGGGGATTGAACCCAGGGGTATTCTACCTTTGGGCTATACTCCCAACTCTTTTTATTTATTTTGAAACAAGGGAGTCTTGCTAAATTGCTGAGGCTGCTCTCAAACCTGTGATGCTACTATCTTGGCCTCCAAGTACTGGTATTACACGTGTGTGCCACCATGCCTGTCACTCAGTGACCCTCTTGACCATGACATAGCCACACATATACATGTGCGCTAACCCCCTTCCCCAAGCTTTAAGTGGTTCTTCAATATCTGCAAAGAGAGAAGGTGTGCTGGCCCAGGCCTCCTAGCTCTAACCACTGATACCATGCTGGCCAGCACAGGGCATGAGGGACACCTGGCAAGGGGCTGTGACCACCCCTAACCCCATGCTGAGCATTGCTAAGGAGCTGAACTGTTCAGAAAGTACTTTCACATGCAGCCCCCCCCCCCCCGTGTCCTGGGAGCAGATTATGACATTCAGTCCTCACTCTACAGATTGGAATATCAGGGCTCAGAGAGATTAAGTAACATAGCCAGGACCACACAGTTGGTTTGGGACCCCAGGTGTCTGACTAAATCCTATCTCATGCTCCACCCCTCCAATCCAGCTGAGAGGAGCAGCATATACTGAGACACTAAGCCATAGTGTTTGGGGAATGGGGAGGAGGGATGGCTCCCTGAAAAGGCAGGCTGGTTGGTGCCCAACAAAGTGATTCCACAAATGCTCAGGACCTATGGCCACTGCTCTGTCCTGTGCTTGGGTGTCCTCAACAAAACTGGGGAGATAGCTGGGTGTGGTGGTCCACTGTAATCGCAGTACTTGGGAGGTTGAGACAGGAGGATCGCAGGTTTGAGGCCAGCCTCAGCAACTTAAGAAGGTCCTAAGCAATTTAGTAAAACCCTGTTTAAAAAAAAAAAAGCCAGGTGTGGTGGTGCACGCCAGAGGCTGAGACAGGAGGATCGCAGGTTCAAGGACAACCTCAGCAAGTGGTGAAACTCTCATCAACCTAGTGAGACCCTGCTTCAAAATAAAAATAAGCCAGGAGTGGTGGCACACACTTGTAATCCCAGTACTTTGGGAGGCGGAGACCCAGCCTCAGCTCTCTCTCTGTCTCTCTCTCTCTACTTAGTGAGGCCCTCCACAACTTCATGAGACCCGATTTCAAAATAAAGTATAAAAAAAATAGGGCCGGGAGTGTAGCGCAGAGGTAGAACGCCCCTGGGTTCAATCCCCGGTACCACAAAAAAAAATTAATAAAATAAAATAAATAAATAAATAAAATAAAAATAAAATAGGGCTGGGGGTGTAGCTCGGAGGTAGAATGCCCCTGGGTTCAATCCCCAATACTACACACACACACACACAATAGGGCTGGGGGTATAGCTCAAAGGTAGAATGCTCCTGGGTTCAATCCCCAGTACCACAAACAAAACAAAACAAAAACAAAGAAAAAAAACAGCCAGCCCCTCCCCCACAACCACCCTGTCTAGGTTGGCTGAGGAGGCAAAGGGGAGCTTCCTAAAGCCAACCAGTCCCTCTCCTGATTCTTGGCAGAACTAATTCAGCCTTGCTACTCAGAGTGGGCCCTCAGTCAACATGACACCAGCGGGGAGAGGATGGGATAGGCGGGGACTTCAGAAATGACAAGCTCTGGTTTACTGAAGTAGCCAGAGGAACCTTGGATGGGAAGCGCAAGGTAGACGCTGAGGGTACAGGAAAGCAGAGATGGGTCAAAGTGTATTGGATTTCAGGGCAGAGATAGCTGCAGCCATAGAGAGAGGTGTGCAGACATAGAGAGGCACAGCAAGCCAGATCCCCCCACCCTACACCCTAAACCAGCCCTCGCTCCTGTTCAGATCAGTCCCTCAGCCGGGCGTGGTGGCTTGTAATCCCAGTACTTTGGGAGGAGACCGGAGGATCCGGGTTTGCGGCCAACCTCAGCGCACGCATGCGCGCGCGATCTCTCTCTCTCTCTCTCTCTCTCTCTCTCTCTCTACCTAGTGAGGCCCTCCGCAACTTCGTGAGACCCAGTTTCAAAATAAAGTATAAAAAAAATAGGGCCAGGGGTATAGTGCGGAGGTAGAACGCCCCTGCGTTCAGTCCCCGGTACCGCAAAACAAAACAAAACAAAACAAAACAAAACAAAACAAAACAAAACAAAACAAAATCAGTCCCTCATGCCAAGCGAGCATGGTGGCACACGCTTGTAATCCCAGTACTTGAGAGGCTGAGACCGGAGGATCCAGGTTCGCGGCCAGCCTCAGCTACTTAGTGAGGTCCTCCGTAACTTCGTGAGACCTGGTTTCAAAATAAAGGATAAAAAATAGGGCCGGGGGTGTAGCTCGGAGATAGAACGCCCCTGGGTTCAATCCCTGGTACCGCAAAAAAAAAAAAAAAAAAAAAAAAATCAGTCCCTCTGCCTCCTGTCCAAGCTCTGGCTGTAGCAGCCTGTGGCTGCACTCTGCATCCTGGAGATCAAAGAGCAGTAGCTGGGGTCACACCTGAGCCACTGACTTGATGAGCTCCTCACCCACCTCTCCACACAGATGGATTAATTTCAGTCCCATCAGGAGGCCCCCGGAAGCTCTCTAGCTGGTCCCCAATCCCTCAGCATCTCCCTGGGTTGCTGGCTCCTCCTCGCTGATCTTCCCCCACCACCATCCTGAGGCCCCTGGGTGCATGATTTAAAGAAACTGTGCTCCCCCCTGGCCATGGAGGAGTTCTTGCAGTCCAATCAGTACCTCCTGCTGCATCCTCCATTGGTGGCAGGTGACAGAGGTGCCCCATGCTTTCCCTGGCCCTCCATCACATCCCCTCCTCCAGGTGTGACCCTGACCATCAGCACCCCCACCCCCAGACCACCAGGAGAGGCAAGGCTGTCTGGGAAGAGACTTAGGGGGCTTAGCTCAGATCCCTGCCCTCAAAGAAGACAAAGATTCTGTCTGTACCTCTGGGTGTGTTAATTAGCTCTGGGCTTGAGTTTCTTTCCTCTCCCCACACAAACAAGTCCTTCCCCACAGAGCCCCTTCCTAACAAACCTGTTTTCTGGAGTGGCCCTTGCCAGCCCCTCCCTAGACCTGCTTTGTGGTCTGGGTATTGGCTGCTCCCAAGATTACAGGTTATTGTCTGGTGGAGACAGGATGCCGAGAGGGGTGGGGGTAGCACAGATGGGGTTTGGAATGCGAGACTGGATCCAGCTGTGGGCTGGCTGTCTCTGTTCCCCCTCCACCGCCCTGCCCAGCCACCAGGTGCTCAGGTGAGTGGAGAGCCGGCTTTCAGCAAGTGGAAGGGGAAGAAGGGGCAAAAGGAGGAGAGAAGGACTGAGGAGGGGAGTGCGGGCCAGGCAGAGACATCAGAAGCCCAGAGGGTCCAACCTGGGAGCCCCCCCAACACACACAGCCAACACTTCTGGTAACACTTCTCTGAGCCCTAGTTTCCCCTTCAGCAAAAGCAGGTAAATATAAGGGGATGGCCAGGAGAGAATGAGGAAAGGGGCCAGAGCATGGGGGCTCCTGTAACAGCAAGCCCTGAGGCAGGAGGGCAGCTAGAACCTTCTACCAGGCAGAGAAGGGGCCAGCAGTACCTCTGTCCCTGGAGGTCTCTGGGGACAAAGTCAACCCTTTGCTTCAGTAGAAGAGGTGCAAGGCAGGACTTTCTGGGGCTGGGGATGAGGATAATGCCCCCAGACAGACACCCTTCCCCTTCCCCAGTTTCCACAACTGCCTCCCAGGTCCACCCTCCAGGAAGGAGGTGCCCTGCTAGGTCTACCTGTGGCTGGGACAGGAAACCAGGGAATGGGCAGCTCCATCCTGGCCCCTGTGCCAGGGCTCAGTAGTGATGTGCCTTTCCAGCCAGGACCAGGAGTCCCTCCCTCGTGCCCTCCCTCCTGTCCCTCACATCCCCCTTCCCTCTGTCACTCTGGCTGGGATTCATTCGCTCTGCGCTCTGCACTCTGCGCTCCACTCACTCCGGCAGCGCCTCCAAAGGCTGAGCATGCTCTTGGGTGAGTGCTGAGGATGCCTGTGTTGGGGAGCTGGGGAGCTGGGGAGCGGGGACAGGGCTTGGAAGCTCAGAGGCCGGGGTCCCCACCCTTCCCAGCCCCATCCTTGCCTGCTGTTGGTCCCAAAAAGTTGTCTGCTGGAGACACTGGAACCAGTTGCCTCTGTACCTTTGCCCAGGTCCAGGGCTAGGCTGGGAGCCCCAGTTCTGGCTGAGAACAAAGGTGGAGGGAGGGGACAGGGACAGCTGGGGAGCTGGAGGTGCACCCTGCAGGACTCAGGGGCATGCACATCTGGGCAAATGCAGTCTGGGGAGCCTGAGTCAAAGGTTCCTTGTATCAAATCTTACCTTCCATGTCTCTGAGGGGCCAGGGAAGGGGAAGAGGTCGGAGGGGCTGCAGAAGAAGCTGTTACTGCCACAGAGAAGGAGAGAGCCCCAAGGACATAGGGAGACAGCAATGGGGGCTCCTCCCTGACAGTCTGCCATGGCACTGGGGACAGCACTCATGCCCCACTGTATCTGTAGTCTCCCCACTTGCCTCTCCACACAGGAGATTGCCTGGACTTTTTTTGAGGGAGACAGCCATCACCCTTGTTGTTTGGGGGAACCCCCTCCAGGGGAAGGGCCTGGAGGCAGTGGGGCTGGGGGCAGAATGTCTCTGTGCCTGGGCTTGGGGATCTTCCTGCAGCTTGGGGAGGGTCCTGAGCACCAGGCCACCCAGGGCTCTGGAGAATGTGGGGAGGAGCCCCTGGCCATGGTGAGATCCCTGCCCAGGAGGGGACAAGCTACGGGTCTTGGTTCAACACCCCCCCCCCCGCCTTTGGCACTCTCCCTCTGGACTCCCATTTTTCTTTGCAGAGTTTTGGTTTTATCTGCAAAAAATGGCGATGTTAGCCGGGCGTGGTGGCGCACGCTTGTAATCCCAGTACTTTGGGAGGCGGAGACCTGAGGATCCGGGTTCCTGGTCAGCCTCAGCTCTCTCGCTATCTCTGTCTCTCTGTCTCTCTGTCTCTGTCTCTCTGTCTCTCTCTCTCTCTCTCTCCTTAGTGAGGCCCTCCGCAACTTCGTGAGACCCGGTTTCAAAATAAAGTATAAAAAATAGGGCCAGGGGCGTAGCGCGGAGGTAGAACGCCCCTGGGTTCAATCCCCAGTTCCGCAGAAAAAAAAATGGCGATGTTATTATTTGATATGTCTGTGTGTGGACACATGTGTGTGCCTCTGGAAGGACCCTGACATCTGGCCTGTGACTCAGGGGTGAAAGTAATGGGTGAGAGACCCTGTTTGGCTTTATGATCTTATGTCAGATGCATCTGATTTTGGGAGGGGGTACTGGGAATTGAACCCAGAGGCATTCTACCTCCAAGCTATACTCCAACCCTTTTTTATTTTTTTGTTTTGAAACAGGCTCTCACTAGGTTGCTGAGAATCTCACTAAGTTGCTGAGTTTGGTCTCTAATCTGTGATCCTCCTGTCTCAGCCTCCCAAGGACTGGGATTACAAGTGTGTGCCACCACGCCTGGCTATGCATCTGATTTTGTAAGAGTGTGCACACACACTTATCACGGATGCATCTGCCTGTAGATCTTAGTGTATATGCACCTATCTTTGTGAAGGTGTGTGCTTTACGCCATCTACAGATGCATCTCTAGGTCGGTGTGTGTCTGTCCCTTGGAGTGTATACATACGTGTCTTTGTTGACCGTGCCTGCCTGTGTCTATGTGCACGCTTACGCGTGGCCCCCTGCACTGATAGGAGACTTGGTCTCACTGTGAGGAGCTGTGTGTATGCGTGTGCCTTGGTGTCTGGGCCTGTTGCTCTCTTTGTGGGGGACTGCAGGCCTCAGGGTGTATGTCCCTGTGCGTGTCTTTTCCAGTTACGGCACAGCAGTAAGATGTGGTTTCCCTAGCTCCTCTCTGTTGGGCGGCAGCCAGGGTGATGTTATTTCATAAGACACCTGCTCTGTGCCCCTGCCTCAGCCTCGGCTGGAGCCCTGGGGCGGCCTCCTCTCCTCCATACAGTCAGGCTGATTTGTTCTATGTGTGTCCAGAGCCAACAACCCACCCTCTTGAGGCAGCTGTTCAGTGAGCTGTGGATCCCAGATGTGGACCCCTAGCCAGGGCTGGGGAGGGCTCCAAGACACTTAGCCAGAGGGGCTGTTTTGCTGTGAAATGCCATCAAAGGGGACCCACAGACCCCAATGCTTTTGAAATGCAGGATCTAGACCTGTCAGCCATGTGGTGCCGTCCTGGGGCGGGTGTGGTGGCAGCTCCCTTCATTTGAGTGTAGCCAGGAGCCAGGCAGCCACACATGTGTGTGCATGTGCCATGGCTCAAGCTCCATCCAGTAGCCCTGGGGGACAGGGCTCATGGTGAATGCCAGAGGCAGACAGGGGGTGGCACAGAGCATCATTGAGTGAAGGGTGATGGGGAACAGTTCCCAGCAGGCACTGCAGGGCCCAGGCCTCAAATCAACGTGCACCCTGGGCTTTGTGCGGGAGAGCAGGGTACCCAATTGTGAGGGGCTAGAAGGCATTTCTGGGCGCCTCTGTGCTGACCAGAAAAAGAGCTTGGGTTACCAAGTGCCTTGGCATCTCCTATGGCAGGCCCACCCCTCCTCAAATGGCTTCCACACCCAGCGCCTCCTGTGAGCCTCAGACCTATTCCTGTCATACCCTTCCACCTCCCCTGGTTATAATTCCCATTGCACAGATGGGAGACTGAGGCCCTTGGCTAAGTGTCCAGTGCAGTTAAATATAACTGGAAAAAGCCAGGCGTGGTGATGCATACCTGTAATCTCAGTACTTGAGAGGCTGAGACGGGAGGATGGCAGGTTTGAGGCTAGCCTCACCACCTTAGTGAGACCTTCAGCAACTTAACGAGACCCTCTTTCAAAATAAAAAATTAAAAGGGCTGAGGGTGTAGCTCAGAGGTAGAATCCCCTGGGTTCAACCTCCAGTACCTCCAATATATATATATTGGCATTTCTGGGAGAATATCTATCTATCTATCTATCTATCATCTATCTATCTATCTATCTATCTATCATCTATCTATCTATTTTGTGTGTGTGTGTATATATATATATATATATATATGTATTAATTGGAGCTCCATCGTAGGCCTCTGGACTCCAAACTCCCAGGTCTAGGGGGTTGGGGTGCCACAACCCCACATCCCCATGTCCTACTAGGAACCCAACCCCTCTTCACATCTGGGGGAACAGTCAGATGGGGTGAGTGTCAGTTATAGATCCAAGAGCTCTAGGAAGAGGTCACTCTAGTCTCCCTCCCTCTTTTCCCCACTTCAGTCATCCCCATTACTAGGAACTCACCCAGGGGGCTGGGGCAGGAGGACTCTAAGTTCCAGGCCAGCCTAGGAAATTTAGGGAGAACCTGTCTCTAAATAAATAAATAAATGGGCTGGGGGTAAAGCTCAGTGGTAGAGCAAACCTGGGTTCAATCCCCAGTATCAGAGAGAGAGAGAAGATGAGAGGAGAGAACACTGAAATACTGAGCTCTCTGCTGAGTGTAGACACCTGCTGAGGCTCCCCAGGGGTAGCAAGGTCACAGTCCCCAGCATTCACTGCCCACAGAGCCTTCCAGCATCAGGCACTGCCCACCACCCCATTCCTTAGCTCTACCTGGACCTTTTGGAACCTGCAGTGCACTTCCAACTTGCTGAGGGATTGGTGGATCCTTGTTTCATCATCTCCCTGCCTGGAGTGCGCTTCCCCGTGTAAAATTCCACTTCTGCCACTGTGAATCCTAGTCGACTCTCCCAGCGGACCTTTAGCTTATCAACTGCTCCTCTGAGCCCAGTGGGGCTCTGTACTGGGGACTGAACCCAGGGTGCTCTGGCACTGAGCTACATCCCCAGTACCTTTTATTTTAAAATTTGAAACAGGGTCTCCCTAAGTTGCCCAAGCTGTCCTCAAACTTGTGATCCTCCTGCCTCAGCCTACAGAGCAGTTGGGATTTCAGGTGCACACCACTGCTTCCAGCTGATCCCAGAGCTCGTGGTCCCTAACTGAGCATGGGGCCGACTGCAGCCCGCACACGCTCTGCCCGTTTGTCTCGACCTGTGAGCTCCTCTAGGAACCCACAGGTAAACTTGGTGACTGTCCCCTGGCTTCCTGCGGTCTGACTGCAGGGCGCAGTGGCAGGATGCCGGGGCTGAGCGAGCTGGGCGGGAGTCTCGGCAGGTGGGCGCGGCCAGGTGAGCCCCGGGGGACGCCACTGCCCTCTCGGCGACCCTGGTGGCATCGGCTGCCGGCGCCTCTTCGCCCCCGTTACCGCTAGTGGCTGCTGTCGCTCAGTGGAGCCCAAGGAGACTGCGGCCAGAGCGTCCACCGCCCAAGATGGGGCTCCCGTGTCTCTGTGAGTGTGTGCGGGCGGCGCAGGGGTGCGGGCCGGCGCCCCCTCCGGGAGCTGCGGCAGGTGTGGGCGGGCAGGCGGTGGCCCTGTGTCTCTGGGGACCCACCCGAGGGCTCCTTCACCAGGCATCCCCCAGAGGAAGTCCCCCAGCCCTCTGCATCCCAGCCCCCGGGGAGGATGGGTGAGGCATGCCAGGGAGCCCCATCTCACCTGGCCCCTTCTCTGTTGAGAGTGTGGACTTCCTAGTGGAGTCCCAAGGAAGAATCCCATAGGAGCCTAGGGAGGAGGCTGGGGACCACGATCCTGGGGGCCCATCAATACCGGGTCTGAGGCTTACCTGCACGGTGGGTGGGAGCAGGAGGAATGGACCAACTCACACAACTGCCCCAGGGGAACCTCAAGTTGTTCTGGTTCCCATCTAGCCTGCCAAGGTGTGGAGACGCAGTCTAGTACTGGGACAAGTGCGCCCTCCTGGTCAGCCTTAGTCACAACTGGACCCACACAGTCACGTTTTATTTACACCCTACCCCACCCAGCCTGGTTCCCTCAGGTTGAGGTGGGGGTAATGCCAGTGGATTATGGCCTGTTTTCTGAGCAGCTCTGCCCAGTAGAACTTTCCAGGATGATATAAATGTTCCCTGCCTATGCTGTCCAGTCTGATAGCCACTAGCCACACATGGCTACTGAGCACTTGAAATGTGACTAGCGTCAGCTGAATTTTAAAATTTTTATTCAATTCTAATTAAACAGCCAGGTGTGGCTAAGTGGCTGCTGTATTGGGCAGTGCAGGTTTAGAATCTCCATATTCCCGGGTTCCACCTACCTGTTCTTTGGCACACTGAAACATCCCAGGTCATACTCATTTTACCCCTCTGCAGAATGGGATGGGATACCAGCTTCTAGGGACATGGAAAGGAGATGACAAACCTTCAGAAGGTGTCACCTTGGTCTTGCACCCCTCCCCCATTCTAAGGTCCTTTGTGTGGTGGGCTGGACAAGGTCATGGAATCCGAGGCTCTTGGAGGAAGCATGGCAAAGGCAGCTATTTTAACCACCCACAGGTGCCCAAGTTCCCACTCCACTGCTCACTCTGCCTGAGAGCTTGCTCTTCCTTATTCAGTCACTTCTCAGATTTTGTGGCATGCCTGCTGGCATCAAACACTGTTCGTATCTCTGGGGCTCAGGCATGAAGAAGTTAGCTACCTTTCAGGCCCTTGGGGAACTTGCCTGAGAGAAGAGGTGCAGAGGGAAGGAAGGGAAACAACAGAACTGTGCAGAAATAAGCAGAGATATGTAAACCACAGGGAATGCAATGGAGGGGACAACCAGGGCAGTGATGGAAAAGAAGGGGACCTCTTGGAAAGGACATTCAGAGAAACCTCTGGAGACAGGACAGTAAGGCTAAGACCAGAAGGGTAATGGACTAGGCCAGGCAAAGTGTTGGGAGAAAGGGTGAGAGCATTTTAAGAGAAGGGCCTTGTGTGCAGAGGCCCTGCAGATGGGAACTGAGAGAAGCCAGTGTTGTTGGAGGGGGAGGGAGACATGAGTGGCCACTGGAGAGGTCAGCAATGCTGGGCATTTAACTGACCTCAAAAGGGATCTGGCGCTGACCTCAGAGCAACAGGCAGTCATGGAGGGTTTTGAGCAGTATATTTTTTAAACCTCCCTTTGCCCCTCCGGCTCAGAGAAGAGTAAGAGTGGAAACCAAGAGTGCCGCCAGGAACTAACTGCATTAGTTCAGGCAAGAGGTGAAGGTGGCTTGAACAGGACCGCCAGGCAGCCTGTGGAGAGAATGGATGCATTAGAGGAAGATTTTGGAGGTGGAATCTACAGGTCCTGGATTTGGGAGAGCCGGGGTTGGAAGGGCAGGTTTCGGGTCAGAGCCCCTGAAAAGGAGGAGGGGTCATTTCCTGAGATGGGGACAACGGTGGCAGAAGGGATGCCTGGGCTGCTCTCAAGGAATGAGTGGGAGGTGGGCATGGTGGCCCACACCTGTAATCCTAGTACTTGGGAGGCTGAGACAGGAGGATCACAGGTTCAAAGCCAGCCTCAAAAACTTAGTGAGGCTCTCAGCAACTTAGTGAGACCCTGTTTCAACATAAAAAATACAAAGGGCTGGGGTGTAGCTCAGAGGTAGAAGGCCTCTAGGTTCAATCCCCAGTACCAAAAAAAGAAAAAAAAAAGGAATGAGTGGGAACTGACCAGGGAAAGAGGAGGGACAAGGAACTCCAGGCTCAGAGAATGGACAAAAGTAACAGCTCTGTGTGTGTAGGAAATGGCTCTTTTGGAGTTGGCTGAGCACTTGGGAGTTCTAGAAGGTTCTAGAGGTATCCAGAGGCTGAGGAGGGTCTTGTTGGCTCCTGGTGAAGTACACAGACTTAGTAAATGGGGTACCACTGAAGAAGTGGAAGCAAGGGAGTGACCGTTGGATTTGTGTGTGAGCTGCTCTCTCTGGCTGCTGGGTGAGGGACCAGTGTGTGGGAAGCGATGGTGCAGAGACGGCCGCAGCAGTGCTCGGGTGAGATGGCGAGGGCCTGAACTGGGCTGAGGCTGGGCAGCTGGGGGGAGAGATGGTGCAGCCCCAGGACTCAGGATGGCCTTTGGGGTCAGGAGGACCTGGGTTCCCCTTTGGGAATCACTGTGAAGTACTTAGCACAGGGCCTGGCTCAGTTCACACTCTGTAAGTGGGAGTTACTGCTGCTGGTACTAGTAGGCATGGAGGGGAGGGGACAGGTTTGAGATTGTTAGGAGGTAGCGTTGGCAGGTTTGGCCAACATCTGGACACAGCCTCCTGGTCCCAAACTGCTCATTGGGACCTCATGCCTGGGGGGAGGTGGAGGTAACCAGCTAGTTACCTCCACTCTGGGGCCCAGCCCCCCAGCAGCCCCCGGTCTGCGCCACTCTTCCCAGAACCACACTGCTGGTGTGAGTGTGAGTGTGTACCCATGTGTGTGCGGGGACAGGAGCACAGAGAAGATAGATCCTGCTCCCTCATCCTAGAGCTTGAGAAGCTCCACTGACTTCCTTCTGTCATCCTGTGGGCTAGGAGTCGGAAGGTCTGCGTTGTAGTCTTGGTTCAGCCACGAATGACTCATGAGCCCTGAGAATCACGCTGTGTCCAGGACTCAATTTCCCCTAAAGATTTCTTATAAAATGTGCTTGCATAGATGGTGGCAATCTTTCCACCTCTGAGTCCTGAGATGCTGCGGTGGTCAAAGCCAAGCAAAGCCTTATCCTGGATGGAAGAGGGCCTTGGAGGGGGCTGGGGGCCCCATACCTGCCCCATGATGCCCCTTTGCATGACTCCACATTGCTCCCCAAAGCCCCTGCCCTCCACCCCTAGGCTGGGGACTCTACGGGTAGCGTGAACCCAACCACCTGCCCACCACATCAGACCCCTAACACCTCTCCCTTGTTTCTTTCATCTCCAGTTTCCCTCCAGCAGAGCAGGAATAAACTTCCCAGGCTAAGTTAGATGGATGGTCCCCCTTAGCCTGGCGGGCTGCCCCCCTCCTGTCTCCCACCAGTGCCCCCTGTCAAGGGAGGTGCCTCTGTGTGTGTGTGTGTGGGGGGTGACAGGAGGCACAAGCATTTGGGTAGGGGTCAGGGGTCCCCTGCCCCAGAGCAGGAATGGTGCCCCCAGGGAAGAAGCCAGCTGGAGAGGCCTCCAACTCCAACAAGAAGTGTAAACGTTACTTCAATGAGCACTGGAAGGAGGAGTTTCCCTGGCTGGACTTTGACTATGAGCGGAAGCTGATGTTTTGCCTCGAGTGCCGCCAGGCCCTGGTGCGCAACAAGCACGGCAAAGCCGAGAACGCCTTCACCGTGGGTACCGACAACTTCCAGCGCCACGCCCTGCTGCGCCACGTCACCTCGGGAGCCCACCGCCAGGCTCTGACGGTCAACCAGGGCCAGCCCACTTTGGAGGGCCCCATAGAGGGAGGCAAGGCCTACCCGGGCCTGGCTTCCACCCCCACCCCCACCCCCAGGGGCATCAAGGTGGAGGCGGACCCGGCCAAAGTGGCTGTGCTGACCACCGTGTACTGCATGGCCAAGGAGGACGTGCCCGATGACCGCTGCTCTGCCCTGCTCGAGCTGCAGAGGTTCAACCTGTGCCAGGCGCTGCTGGGCACGGAGCACAGCGATCACTACAGTCCTAGGAGGGTGAGGGACATGCAGGTGGGTGGCAGCCAGAGGTATGGGAGGATTGGTGAGGGAGGACATTGAGCCATCTGGGAACAGCCCCAGCATGCCAGGCCCCTGGGAGACATCTGGGCACTTCGTTCATACCTCCACCCTTCAGAGACTTCACTGGAGGTCTACTATGTGCCTGGCACTGGGTCAGCTGCAGGGGGTTCAAGAGCGAAGAGGCCAGGCCCGGCCCTGTCCTTGGATGCACAGGGCGCTCTTCCCACTGCCTGGGCCAGAGGTTGCAAACCGGTGGGGCTTGACTGGCCCACAGATGTGTTTTATTGGTTTTCACCACATTTTTGAGAGGCTCAAATTAGTTTCCAATTTATACAGTTCAAGAGATGACATGTAAAGGTCCAGATTTGTTTGCTAGGTGTGGTGGTGCATGACTGTAATCCCAGTACTTAGGAGGCTGAGACAAGAGGATAGCAGGTTCAAGGCCAGCTTCAGCAATTTAACAAGACCCTCATTAGCGAGACCCTGTTTTAAAATAGAAATTACGCCAGGTGTGGTTGCACACGCGTGTAATCCCAGTACTTGGGAGGCAGAGACCGGAGGATCCGGTTCGCAGCCAGCCTCAGCTACTTAGTGAGGCCCTCAGCAACTTCACGAGACCCGGTTTCAAAATAAAGTATAAAAAAAAGAGGGCCGGGGGTGTATCTCGGAGGTAGAACCCCCCTGGGTTCAATCCCGGTACCGCATAAAAATAAATAAATAAAATAAAATAAAATAGAAATTAGCCAGGCATGGTGGTGCACGCTTGTAATCCCAGTACTTGGGAGGCTGAGACCAGAGGATCGCAGGTTCGCGGCCAGCCTCAGCTACTTAGTGAGGCCCTCCGCAACTTAGTGAGACCCTGTTTCAAAATGAAGAATAAAAAATAGGGCTGGGGGTGTAGGTCAGAGGTAAAATGCCCCTGGGTTCAATCGCCAGTACTGCAAAAAATAAATAAATAGAATAGGGCTGGGAGTGTAGCTAGGAAGTAGAATGCCTCTGGGTTCAATTCTCAGTACCACAAAAAAAAAAAAAAAAGAAAGAAATTAGCTGGGTGTGGTAACGCATGCTTGTAATCCCAGTACTTGGGAGGCTAAGACAGGAGGATCACAGGTTTGAGGACAGCCTCAGCAAGTAGTAAGACTCTCAGCAACCTAGTGAGATCCTGTTTCCAAATAACAATAAAATAGGGGTGGGGTTGTAGCTCAGAAGTAGAATGCCCCTGGGTTCAATCCCCAGTACCACACACACAAAAAAAATCTGGATTTGTGACTTCTATTTAAAAGTGAGGTCCCCACACTCCCATGCTCTCAGAGCAGGATGTGATGGAGTTGGAGAGTAGGACATGGCTCCCCACTCACTTGGGCTTATCTCTGACCCCCTTCAAGCTCAAAATCACCCACATGGCCCCTGTAGTTCTGTCCAAGGTTCAGACAGAATATGCCTGTCAGTTTATCCCTGAGTAGGACGGGGTGGGAGACGCCCAAGGCTAAGGCACACTGGAGCAATACTGCAGAAAAACAAGAGGAAAAACTAGCCTTCTTAAAGCTCTTTATGGTTCATAAAGCACTTTTACATTTATAAGCCCTTTGTAAAGATTGGGGGCAGATATTAGCCAAGAGCAGGTATTAGAGCTGAGAAAACAGAAGCTAAGAGAGGTGAAGGGACTTGCCTAAGGTAGCACAGCCAGGAAGTGGCAAAGCCAGGATTAGTCCTTAAGTCTGTCTGACCCAAGGCCTGTGCTCTTTTACCACCCATACTGCCTGCCTCCTCATCTCAGGACAAGCCTAACTCCTCCCTCCCTTTCTCTCCCTGGCTGTCCCAGGTGGCCATTGCCAGTGTCTTGCACACAGAGGCCTGCCAGCGCCTGAAGGCATCCCCATTTGTGGGGCTGGTGTTAGATGAGACCAGGGACTGGCCCGAGTCCCACAGTCTGGCCCTGTTTGCCACTTCGGTGTCCCCATGCGATGGCCAACCTGCTACCACCTTCCTGGGCAGTGTGGAGATACAGGAGGGTGGGGTCACCACTGGCCAACTCCTGGACATCCTGCAGGCCTTCGGAGTATCTGCACCCAAGCTAGCCTGGCTCAGCTCAAGCCTCCCCAGTGACCGTCTAGAGAGTGTCAGCCTGCAGCTCCGGGCCACCTGCCCATTGCTCACGGAGCTGCACTGCCTGCCTGGCCGGACAGATCCAGAGCCCCCAGCCTACTTGGGTGAATACCAGAGTGTACTGGATGCCCTGTTCCGCTTGCATGGTGGCCCCAGTTCCCACATGGTCCCTGAGCTCCGGGCAGTACTGGACCTTGCAGCTATCGACCTGGCAGGACCACGGCCAGTGCCCTGGGCCTCCCTGTTGCCTGTTGTGGAAGCAGTGGCTGAGGCCTGGCCTTGCCTGGTGCCCTCCCTGGAGGCCGCAGCCCCAGTCTCACCCACGGCTGGGGCCCTGGCCCTGGCCCTGCGCCAGTTCACCTTTGTAGCCTTCACCCACTTGCTGCTGGATGCTCTGTCCTCCGTGCAGAAGCTCGGCCTCATCCTGCAGACAGAAGAGCCTGACTTGGCCCTGCTGCAGCCCCTGGTGATGGCTGCGGCAGCTTCCCTCCAGGCCCAGCGAAGCTCAGGGGGCGCCCGCCTCCAAGGTTTCCTGCAGGAACTGGTATTCCCAGACCCCGGCGGGAGCTGCACCTACCGCGGCGTGGAGTTGGCTGGCTACTCGGAGGCTGCGGTCCGGGGCTTGGAAAGCCTCCGGGAGGCCTTCCTGGACTCCATGCGGAGGGGGCTGCGGGACTCTTACCCCGGGCCCTCGCTGGACGCCGTGGCTGCCTTTGCGGCGATCTTCGATCCCCGCCGCTACCCGCAGGCGCCCGAGGAACTGGGCGCTCACGCCGAGGGAGCGCTGAGGGTGCTGCTGCGCGGGTTCGCGCCCGCAGTGGTGCACCAACGCGCGCTCGGGGACTTCGCGCTCTTCAAGCGCGTGGTGTGTAGCCTCGGGCTGCTGGGCCCGCGGGCCTTGTGCGCCAAGCTGGCGTGCGCACACTCGGAGCTGCACGAGCTCTTCCCTGACTTCGCTGCCCTGGCCGCCCTGGCCTTGGCGCTACCTGCGGGGGCCGGCCTCCTGGACAAGGTCGGCCGCAGCCGCGAGCTGCGATGGTGGGGGCAGAGCGGGGCTGGGGAGGGTCGGGGAGGCCACGTGGTGAAGATCGCCGTGGATGGGCCCCCGCTGCAAGAGTTTGACTTTGCACTGGCCGTGGAGTTCTTAGAGAGCAAGTGGGGGGAGGGGCTTCCGGGGTCGCAGCTCACCTGAGGGTGGCCTTCTCTCTGGGGTCCTGGCACCCTAAGAGCTAACCCGGACTTAACCATGCTGCACCCAAGCCGACCTGCTAACTGTGGTCCCCCCAGCACTCCCTTTCTCTCCCCCTCGCTGAGCACCAAAACTGCCCTGTGGGCAGTGCAGGAAGAGGGGCCTGGGCACGTGGGTAGAGATGCTAGTTAGAGTCTGGGGATCCTAAATCCCTCTGTCTTCAGAGTTTGGTGAGGAGTATCTTGCTCTTTCCCCTCCCAGACTGCCCACATTTGGCCCTAGAAAAGTTGAGGGGTCTTGGTTGGAGGAAGGAAGACTGGGTCTTGGGAATTGGGGGGCTGAGGGAAAGGAGAATTGGTCCTTGATCATTTCCTAGCCGCACCTCTCACAATACCTCTTCTCTTCAGGTAAGACAGGAGAGCAGATGGCTGTCTTGTTTTTTTGTTCATTTCTGGTGCTGGGACTGGAGCCCAGGGCCTCATGCCCAGTAGGCAAGGGCTCTACCACTGAGCTACACTCCCAGCCCTGTGCTTGTTCATACAGATTTTTCTTTTATTTACTTTTTATTTTTATTTTTTATTTTTTATTTTTTTTTTTTGCAGTACTGGGGATTGAACCCAGAGGCGTTCTACCTCCGAGCTACACCCCCAGCCCTACTCTTATTCTTTATTTTGAAACAGGGTCTCGCTAAGTTGTGAAGGCCTCACTAAGTAGCTGAGGCTGGCTGCGAACCCGGATCCTCCAGTCTCAGCCTTCCAAGTACTGGGATTACCAGCGTGCACCACCACGCCCGGCATGATTTTTCTTTTTCAGATGGAGTTTTCTCTGTGTTGCCTTAGCTGGCTCTAGTCTCGATAGACCATGCTTACTTTTGACACACAGCATGGCATCCTTTCTGTGCCCAAGCTCATTATTCAAGAGAGATAATGGTGCTCTCACACCCTCACTACCAATAGCCTGCCTGAGCGCTTCTCTGTGTATGACCATATGTATAGGCACATAACTCTACCAATGTGAAAGAAATCCATCCTCACACAGTGTTAACACACAAAAATCAAAAGGGACTTCTTTTCATTTTGCAATGACAGGGTTCAAAAAAGTCCCAAATGAACTGGATTTATTTCTGATTTTTTTTCTTCCTCAAAGTCAAATTTCTTTCTTTCTTTTTTGGCAGTACCGGGGATTGAACCCAGGAGCATTCTACCTCCGAACTCCACCCACAGCCCTATTTTTTATTCTTTATTTTGAAACAGGTCTCACTAAGTTGTGGAGGCCTCACTAAGTAGCTGAGGCTGGCCGTGAACCCGGATCCTCCGGTCTCAGCCTCCCAAGTACTGGGATTACAAGCGTGCACCACCACACTCAGCTCTCAAAGTCAAATTTCTAGTCTTCCCCTGCCCTTGCCTCAGACTTTTAAGACCAAAGACTGCAAAACCACAGTGCTGTACTGGCTGCCCCTACGGACTGGCTGTAGGGCCATACCCCACACGCTTGAGGGCTTGTTGCCTTCTAGGGAAAGCAGTTGGAGCCTCACCAGAGTTGGGGCACACATCCCTTCAGACTTGGATGGATTTTCCATTCCCTTCTGGTGAATGGTGTGGGATCTGGGAGGAGGGAGGGAGGGGACAGTTAGAGATAGGGAAGGGGGCTGACCTTTTCCCAAGTCCCCTAAATTTGGGCTTAATTTGCAATAAAGTGGAAACCCAGCACATCTTGCAGTCTCCATGGTGGTGTGTGTGTCAGGGGCCAGTCCTGACCCTTTGTCCCCTCGTTTGGCTGGATTCCCCTTAGGAGTTCATTTGGGCAAGTCTGCTGCCTCTGTCGGTGGGTGTGGGAGGGTTGTCCTTCTGGGCCGGGAGCCTCTGTGGACTCCCTGCCTCTGCTTCCCCACCTGCGGGGAAGATGGCACAGAGGTAGAGCTTGACTGGTGCTCCTTTGTGAAGCAGGAAACAGGAGTTTCTGCCCTGGCTGCACACCCAGGAAGCCCATCGATCTTTCGATCTTTCGTTCTGGCTACGGAGGTAGAAGAGAATGAGGTAGGAGCCCTGTGGCTCCCAATTTCAGACCCTGCCCTTCTTCCTCCTGCAGCAGGCCCGGCCTCCAGCGCCCCCAGCCCCCTGCTGGCCTCCCTGTCCCTGCCCACCCGGCCTCTGCAGCCCCCGCTGGACTTCAAGCACTTGCTCGCCTTCCACTTCAATGGTGCCACCCCGCTCAATCTCTTCCCCAACTTCAGCACGGTATGGGCTGGGCTGGTGGGTGGGGGCCTGTGGCCAAGCATGGGGGTGGGTGGGGAAGGTGACTCAGAGGCCAGCCTCAGCACCGGGTCTGACCAGGCCCAGGGCGTTAGCATGTGCCTCCCTGAAGAGGGATTCCTGGGCCCAGCTGTCTGCCAGGCTAGGGAACAAGGTGGTGTCACTCCTACCCCGCCATCACAACTGCCCAGAGGTGATGGTTTCCCCCTGAGTTTTGGTAAAGTGATGTCTGTGGATGATGTGTGTGTGTGTGTGTGTGTGTGTGTGTGTGTGTGTAGTTGGTTTGTGTCTCTCTAGGTCTTTTCATGTTGTATGTGGATGTGAGTTTGTGTGTTGGGGTCCCATGTGTTTTGTAAACAACTCTTTATTCCTAGGTAATTGTATGTCATTAGCATGTGCTTATCTGAGGGCTTCAAATTCCCTCTCAGTCACCCTTAGGAGTCCCCTCTCTCCCACCCTCCAGGGCTGTACAGAGGTCCTAAGGAGTCTGTGACATTTGGGGACAGGCCTCTGGGTTTCAGTCCCCGCTGTCATTTGCTGACATGCTCACCTTTCAAGGGCAGGCAAAACCACTGTTATCTCATTGCTGGGGCCCTGTAGGTCATTTCCTCTGAGACCTTGTCGCTAGCCCCCCACTGCCTTGGGCCCCGTGCAGGTTAGAACCTCTTGCTGTCCTCAGGATGGTCGCGGCCATGCCCTCCGCTCAGAGCCTCTTCTCTTCCTGTGGGGCTTTGGAAAGTTCCTCTTGACAAGCCCAGAGGACTTCTGCTTTTGGCCCAACAACTAGGACCCGGAGAAAAAGAAACATAAAGGCTTGGTTTGACAGAGGAAAAAAATTACTTAAAATAAGGAAGCTGGGTGTGGTGGTGTACACTTGTAATTCCAGTACTTGGGAGTTGAGACAGGAGAATTGCAGGTTCGAGGCCAGCCTCACCCACTTAGTGAGGCCCTCCGCAACTTAGTGAGACCCTGTTTCAAAATAAAGAATAAAAAAATAGGGCTGGGGGTGTAGCTTGGAGGTAAAATGCCCCTGGGTTCAATCCCCAGTACTGCAAAAAAAAGAAAAAAGAAAAATGCTGAGTGTGGTGGTGTGCACCTGTAATCCCAGTACTTGGGAGGCCGAGACAGGAGAGGTTCAAAACCAGCCTCAGCAAGTAGTGAGACGCTGGCAATCTAGGGAAACAAACAAACTGTTCAAAACAAACAAAAAATTTAAAGGGCTGGGGGTGTAGCTCAGAGGTAGAATGCCTCTGGGTTCAATCCCCACTGCCAAAAAAAAAGGGGGGGGGAGAAAATAACCAAGTTAATGCCAAAGAAATGATCCTGCTCTGGGAACCCGTGGGCCGCTTGCTGCACCAACTGGCTGCTGCCTAGAAACGTGGTTCCCACTCTCCTGAGAGGTCATCAGGGCCTCAGGCCTATCACAGGCAGAGCTGATAAGACAGGACTCATCTCTGAATTACAGGTGGCTCTCACCTATAATCCCAGCTACTCAGGAGGCTGAGGCCAGAGTGCAGCAAGTTTGAGGCCAGCCTGGGCAACTTAATGAGACCCTGTCTCAAAATAAAATATAAGAGCTGAGCATAGTGATGCACACCTGTTATCCCAGTATACTTGGAGGAAACTGAGACAGGAAGATTCCAGGTTCAAACCCTCAGCAATTTAGCAAGGCCCTCAGCAATCTAGTAAGACCCTGTTTCAAAATAAAAAAACAAAATAGGGCTGGGGGTGTAGCTCAGACTTAGAATGCCCCTGGGTTCAATCCCCAGTACAATAAATAAATAAATAAATAAATAAATAAATAAATATAAATAAAAAGGGTTGGGGGTAAAGCTCAGTGGTAAAATAGCCCTGGATTCAATCCCCAGTACAGCCAAAAGAAAAAGAAAAAAGGAGTTAGGATTCAGGTTCATCTTACTCCAGCTCACACAATGGCTGAGTTAGAAGAGGGAAAATTCCAACAGAAGGATTCTTTGTTCCTTCCCTGCCTCTTCCTGTACCCAATTCTTTGTCCCAATAGTTGTGATTCTTGTGAAAGAGAAAAAAAAAACAATAAAACTGAGACCAGAGGAGCTGTAAAAATGCCAAAGCAATCACTAAGTCATGGTTTTAATTCTCAAAATCCTGCAGGTCATCTTGGCCATCCCCCTGCCTCCACACCGAAGCCCAGGATAACAGTCAGGAGCCTCTTGGCCTGTGCCCCACAGTCACAGGATGGGAGAGTGCATCCTAGAGGCTGCCCACTCAGTAGTTTCGTTTCCTTCAGCTGTACTTCCTTCCCCAGCTAACCCCAGAGTCATTGTGCCCTCCCACCCCCCTCACAGATGGACCCTGTCCAGAAAGCTGTCATCAGCCACACGTTTGGGGTCCCCTCCCCTCTGAAGAAGAAGCTCTTCATTTCCTGTAACATCTGTCACCTGAGGTTCAACTCGGCGGTGAGAGGGAGTCATGGAAGCCGGCTGGGAGGGGGCTGGGCAAGGAGGGGGCTGGAGACTGGGTTCTTTCCAGTGTCATTCCAGAGGGACATGGGTGGCAAAGGGACTGTGGTCCTTATTTTCCAGTCTTGGTTGCAGAAGAGGCATTTCTGATTCTTCATTCCTCTCTCCTGATCCTTCCCACAACCTACTGCTGCCCACCTCTAGCTCCCTGAAATTCCATTTCTCTCCATTCTGCCTCCTGTGTTCTGGATCCTTCTGTAGGAGAGAACAATGCCCTTCCCCACTCTGGGTTCCAGGGGCCACCCCGTGAGCTCCTGGTCTGGAGCTGAGCCGTTAAAGCACCTGAATTTTTTTTTTTTTTTGAGGTACCGGGGATTGAACCCAGGGGCATTCTATCTCCGGGCTACACCCCCAGCCCTATTTTTTATTCTTTATTTTGAAACAGGGTCTCACTAAGTTGCGGAGGGCCTCACTAAGTAGCTGAGGCTGGCCGCGAATCCAGATCCTCCAGTCTCAGCCTCCCAAGTACTGGGATTACAAGCGTGCACCACCACGCCGGGCTAAGCACCTGAATTTATAGAACGTAACTTCATGGGCTCTCATGATACATTCAGGGAAGAGACAGAGGCACTGTTATCATCCCCACTTTTCAGGTGGGGAAACTGAGCCTCAGAGAGGTTAGTGACTTGCCTGAGGCCACAAGGCTACTTACAGCTGGTAAGTAGCAAAGCTAGGATTCGAACCCAGGCCTGGCTAACCCCAAGGCCTATAGCCTACCCCCAGGGAGAGGAGGAGCCTCCCCCAACCTCCCCAGGAAGGCTGACCCTGCCCAGGCAATTCCAGGTTTGGACTAGATGTCAGAACTGCTATGGTGCAGAGGTCCAGGGAGGGACTGTGGAGGCCTGTCTGTCCTACCTTTGTGGGAGTTGGGAGCAGCAAGCAGGATCCCTGTTGAAAGTAGGGAAGACACTGACAGCTCAGATCTAAGATTTGAGGTTCCCTCCAGTCTTTCAGGTTACACGAGTCCTGCAAGAGATGAACACAGAGAATTTATTTGCTCTGAGGGAGGGACACGTCTTCCTCACGCTGGGCCCTGGTGTAGTGCCTCCCTATGCTCAACTGTTGAAAAATGAACAAAACGAAGGGATGAATGTTGGGGCTGCATAACCTTCCAAATATGGGGGTTGCTCTGTTCTCTTCATGTGTGCATCTACAAACTCTTTTTTTTGGGGGGGGGGGTACTAGGATTAAACCCAGGACCTCACATCATATGTGCTAGGCAAGTGCTATACCACTGAGCTACCTTCCTAGCTCTTTTTTCTTTCTGGTACTGGGGATTGAACCCAGGGTAATTCTATCTTCGAGATACACCCCCAGCCCTTTTTAATCTTTTTATTTTGAATCAGGGTCTTGCTAAATTGCTGAAGTTGGCCTCAAACCTGGGATTCTCCTGTCTCAGCCTCCCAAGTACTGGGATTACAGGCATATGTTACCATGACCAGCCCTAAACCATTTAAAAATATTTTTATTTTGAGGCAGGGTCTCACTAAGTTGCCCAAGCCGGCCTTAAACTTGTGACCCTCTTGCCTCAGCTTGCTGAGTAGCTGGAATCACAAGTGTGCACCACCACACCCAACTTGCTTCTACAAACTTGATAACTAACATCCACTGAGCATCTACTGTATGGACTAGGCCCTTGCAATTCACTTTCCCATTTAACCCTGACAATCCCATGAAGTATTGTTATCACAAAGTTTGTAGGAGAGGAGACTCAGGCTCAGAGAAATGACGTGACTTGCCCAAAGACACACAGCTATGAAGTGGCTGAGTTAGAATTTGAAGGCAGAGGCTGCCTGCCTTGGAGCTCCTGTGTTAGAACGCATTCTGTAAAACTCAGGGCCACATGTACTGTGATGATGCTAATGACAAGAATTTGCACCTCGTGTGGCCCAAACCCTGTATCCCTTTGACCTGTCCCTCTGCCCAGCTTCAGTCACGGATGGAGCATGGAGACACATCCGTGTAAGGTAAGGAATGGTGACCCCGTGCCCTCCCCTCTCCAGAACCAGGCTGAAGCACATTATAAAGGCCACAAACACGCCAGAAAACTCAAGGCTGTTGAAGCTGCCAAGAGCAAGCAGAGGCCGCCGGCCCTGGCCCGGGATGGGGGGGTGGCATCCCCAAGCCCAAGTTTGGCCAGTGGAGCTCCTGGAGAGCAGCAGAGCAAAGGTCAGTCCTGGTCTCTTCTCCTCCTGTCCTCACTCCACATCTGGCTTCCGACCAGGGGTTGAGAGATTTCTGCTTGTTACTGCCTCTGTGTTGGAGTACTCCATACACACGGCAAAAGCACACAAGCACAGCGCCATGAATTTTCCCAGCATGAACATATCCAGATCAGGGCACATTACTGGTTCCCCAGAAGCCTGCCGCAGGCCCCTCCCAGCCACTGCCTTTCTGAATTATTCTAGGGCCACTGTAACAAATGACTGCAAACTGGGAGGCTGTAAACAACAGTAATTTATTTTCCCATAGTTGTGGAGGTCAGAAGTCCAAGATCAAGGTGTTGACAGGATTGGTTCCTTCTTGGGTGCTGAGGGAGAAACTGTTTACGCCTCCCTTCTGGTTGTTGCCAGTGGTCCTTGGCGTTCCTTGGCCTGTGGACTCATCGCTCCAGGCTGTCTCCATCTTCACATCATGTCCTCCCCTGTCTCTGTGTCTTCATTCGATTTTCTTATAAGGACACCAGTCATTGGATTAGTCCACCCTAATCCAGCATGACCTCATCTTAAAGAATGAATATCTGCAAAGAATGAATATCTCTGTTCCCAAATAAGGTCACATTCTGAGGCTCCATATGGATGTGAAGTTTTTGGGAAACACTGTTCAACCAGCTACATGCCACTGTCACCCGTGGGATAACTCTGATCCTAGCTTTTCTCAGCACGAATTAGTTTCTCCTGCCTTTGGTGATTTAGAGTATGTAGGTTCCTGTGTCAGTTCATCTCATGAGCATTCATCAACCTTCATTACGTCTATAAGGTTGTTGTGTATAGCTGCAGTTTCCTTTTCACTACCACATAGTACTCCACTGCATGAATATACCACTATCCTCCTGTTTGACGGATACTTGGATGGTTTCTAGTTTTATGCTATTATGAATAGTGCTCTATGACTATTCTAGCATACCTTTCTGGTGAATTCTGCTTACTTAACAGCAAATAATGAGAACATCTGGGCTGTAAGGGCTTCCTAGGACCACTCTGTCCAACTTTATGATTTTAGATGGGGAAACTGAGGCACAAGTCTGACAATGAATTGATGGTACATTGGGGTCTGGGATTCAGTGATGGTCACCCCTGCATCAGGGACCCTTCCACCCCACCCTCCCACCTCCATCAGTGCTGAGCATCAGGCTAGAGCATCCTCTAGAGCCTCACACTCTTGCCAATGCCTCCCCCTCCTGTCTCCCCAGCAGCTCCTCCAGGCCCTCCTCTCGGCCCTCCACTCCAGCGACCACTGACCACGGACCCCCCATCCCGGGAGCCAGCTCCATCAGACCTCTTGGATGCTGCCTCCTCCTCCTCCTCTTCCTCCTCCTGCCCACCCTGCTCCCCAGAACCTGGCAGAGAGGTGCCAGGGCCTGAGCCGGCAGCAGCAGCAGCAGCCATAGGAAGTGGAGTGAATGGGGAAGGCAGGGGCGAGAAGGGGCGCCTCTACTGCCCCACGTGTAAGGTGACAGTGAACTCAGCCTCCCAGCTTCAGGCTCACAACACAGGTCAGTGCCCCTCCGGTGTGGGTAGCCTGGAGCTCCTGGGCACTTGGCTCAAGGGCTGGGTGACAGGTGCCATGCTCAGCTGCCACTGGCAGGCATATCTGGGTCCTTCTGCTAACTGCTGGGGAGGAAGAACTGGGAAGAGAAGTCTGAGGTAGTAAGAACCGAAGGTCACTAAATCTCTGAAGTCATTCCAGACTCCAGAAGACAAGATGCACCTCCTCCATCTCTTCCTAGACCAGAAGGAAGAGATTGTGATTAGAGCAGAAGGGAAGCTGACCAGTTGTCCACAAGCCCTTCCCTGGGAGTGGGTGGCATGAAGCCAGAAACCCTGGGAAGAGAAATCCCACGAGGCCAGAGGGCGAAGTGTGTGCCCAGCAGCCTGGAGGCTTGAAGGGACAGCCAAACTGACCTAGCTGGGAGAGGGTCTCTGCGGTCCTTGTACACCCTCTTTGGTGCTGACAGACTCGTCCTCCTTCTTTCCAGGAGCCAAGCACCGGTGGATGGTGGAAGGTCAGCGAGGGGCTCCCCGGAGGGGCCGGGGCCGCCCGGTTTCCCAGGGAGGGGCCGGGCACAAGGCCAAGAGAGTGACAGGGGGTCGGGGTGGCCGGCAGGGGCCCAGCCCCCCTTTCCACTGTGCTCTCTGTCAGCTCCAGGTCAATTCGGAGACCCAGCTCAAGCAGGTAGGAGAAGGGAGCCCTTGAGTGGGGGTGGAGCCAGGGAGGGAGGCCGACCAGCAAGGCAGGAGCGGTGGGGAGCCGGGAGGGCGAGCCAGCTGGGGTGCTCTCCTCCAGGCTTAGGTTCCAGGACGTGAGCACTGAAGGTATAAGTTGTGGGTAGAGGAATAGCGAGATAGTCCAGTGTGATAGAGTAGTTTTGGGGTTCTTGGGCTTCCTCATCTTGTTCCCAGCCTGCCTGTCTGTATGTCCATTAGCACATGAGCAGCAGGAGGCACAAAGACCGCCTGGCCGGGAAGCCCCCCAAGCCCTACAGCCAGCACAGCAAGCTGCAGAAGCATGCAGCGCTGGCTGTGAGTATCCTCAAGGTATCTGTCTTCAGGCAACAGAGCTGGGACTTGGGTCAAGAGAGAGAGGGTGGGTGGAAGGGAGGGCCAGTGTGGGGGGGCTTGGGGTGCAGCAGGAAGGAGGCCACCCCACTCCAAGGCTGGCTGGGCAGGGAAATAGCTGGGGTTGAGCTTTGGGCCATTTTGGTATCTGCCCACAGGAATTTCCGGGGAGGTGGACTGGGGTAAAATCTTTGGGGTAAGAGCGAGGGGTAGGCGTACATCTCCTAGAGACTATCTCCTCCGCCCTCCCGCCCCCAGCCTCCTCCCTTCTTCCATCCTGAGGTTGTCCTCCCTCTGGACAGGAAGGCAGGTGGTAGAGAAAGCCCTTTGGAACGACTGTGGGTGGGAAAGGAGGAGGGTTCAGGGCTGGAACTCCAAAAAGCATGTTCCGTGGCAAAAAGCCTGCGGATGGGGCCTGGGAAGGGGTGAGCTTCTGGGGGGAGGGCCTGTCCATTCCTCTGTCGTTTCTTTGTAGTCTAAACTGGCCTTGCAGAAGCAACTCACCAAGACGCTGGCAGCCCGCTTCCTGCCCAGCCCACTGCCCGCTGCAGCTGCTGCCATCTGTGCCCTGCCGGGTCCCCTGGCCCTCCGGCCCGCCCCCGCAGCAGCTGCTACCCTCTTCCCAGCTCCCATCCTGGGCCCAGCTCTGTTTCGCACTCCAGCGGGAGCTGTCCGCCCTGCCACGGGACCCATCGTCTTTACCCCCTATTAGCCCTCCTTAGGAGGCTAGGGCTGAGTTCCCAGCAGCCACTCGCCATCCCCTCCTGCCCCCAACACCTCTCGGTTTCCTACATCCCACAGGACTGCCTTTCACAGCTTAGGGGTCCTGCCCAGTCTAGGAAGAGCTGGGCTAGTTTTAAGGGCAGCTGTCCTTCCCTCCATCTGGTCTGGGGATTTACCAGTTGTGTCCCCCCACAGTGGTCCAAGGACCACCTCTACTCTCCTTTTCTGGCCCTTCCAAGGCTAGTCCTAGACTCCCCTACATTCCCTAGCCTGATAAATCCCAAAGATCTATGCAAAATCCCAGCCCCAGCCGCATGGTGCTCTCAGTTTCCCCAACCAGAGACCTACACCCACATGGCCAGACCACATGGCCAGGGTCTTAGTTTCCCGAGCCAGCCTCTCCCGGCCTGGGCACAAGTCCATGACCTCTGTGCCCATGCTCCAGGCCTCACTGGGTTCTCTGGAAAAATCACTGGAGATCAGGGATGGGGTCTCAACCTGGAATGGGTTCAGGGCTATCAGGACCAGGTGACCAGGGGTGTGGCAGAAGGCCACAAAGGGGAAAGGGGACCTCACATTCTTTAGTTCAAGCAGTGCTAAAGTTGGGAAAGCCAAGGGGAGCCTCACCCTCTCCAAGGGATGGGGCTAGGATAGGAGGCGAGGGAGATGTTCCGTATGACCCCGAGCTAATAGAAGTGAGCCAGGCCACAAAAGCCCTCCTTCTTAGCCTTTCATGGATTCCTTCTGAACCCCAGCTGCTGGGGGCACACTGGGTCTATGGACTCAGCTAACCCCCCGCCCCAGGTTCCCAGATGAACAGCTCCCCACCTTAGACTGGTCCCCAGCACTAAGTTCAGCTTCCCTTCCTCCCAGCCGCCCTCACTGTGAAGCTGAGTGTTGGAATGGAGTTTGATCCATGCTGCCAAAGTCAGTGTCACAAACCCCACCCACCCCAGCACTGCTCCCTCACCCCACTGTACGGGACTTTGCCAGTATCCACCTGCATCTTTTTTTTTGAAAGATATTTTCAATGGGAAAACAAGAAAAAGGGGGGAGGGGAGGGAAACTTTTTGATAACAGCAATTGTGGTTTTATTGTGTCCAACACATCAATAAATGAACTTTGAACCTGAGCTTGTAGATGCCTTAACTCTCCTTGCCCAGCCCTGGGCACCCGCCTCTGCTCACTTCTCCAGTTCTGGGGAGAAGGGGTATGTATTGGAGGTCACCTGTCTATAGTGTCTCACCTATGCTAGGTGTGCACATAAGAAGCAGGAAGTGGGCACTGAAAGTTGTAGGTTTTAAGCTCACTTGATAGCACATCTGCGTGTGTAGCCACCCTTGTGAGCCCTGACAGAGGCCTGTTGGCTCCTGGGAAGCTGCTACTGGTTTGCCTGTTCAAGCATCTGAGGTAAGAAGGGCTAGAGGAGCACCTTGTCCAGGCTTCACCATGGCAGCAGGCATATAAATACAGGTAATATAAATAATCCAGCTACTAGCTGAAAATCACCAGAGGCAAGGATGAAGACCAGCCCCCATGGGCAGGTCAGCAGATTGGGTGCTGAGAGGCCACTCTGGCAACTGAGAGTGGAGAATGTACTCCTGCCCCCTGGTGGTTGGAGGGAGGGAGAGAGACAGACAGACAGACAGACAGACACACAGACGTGTCCAGCCTCCAGGGCTGGTAGGCATAGCACCTTGAAGAGGAAGAAACAAGGGGGACAGTCACAGGTGGACCAAGCCAAGGGCTTTAGAAAGTCATAGAGCTAGAAAGGATCTAGATCGTCTAAGCAACTCCTGTCAACTTATAGATGGGAAAACCAACGCCCAGAGGGACACAACCTTGCTGGGTCATAAAACCAGCGGGTTACTCGACCTAGTCATCACTCTATTCCCTCAACCAATGAGGCCCATTTGCTCTCCCAGCAGGAAGAGGAAGTGGAACAACTAGAAGCGTGGGGGAGTTCAAACAGAAAGCAATACTCTCAGGAGGCTAGCTTCTTCCAGCCAAGGACAGGCCAGGAGAAAGGTCACAGGGAGGGATAAGGAGACACCCCTAACATCAGCATACACACGTGCGTGCGTGCACACACACATGCACACACACACACACAATACCTGGATACCCTTTCTTGGGTCCAGGCTGGTGCCTTAAGAGTCTGTGTGTGTGTGTATGTGTGTGTGTGTGTGTGTATGTGTGTGTGCACGTGCATGCACGCGCATTAGTGACAGGAAGCTCAGGGATTGGGACCCTTAATAACAGGAACCAAGCCCTAGATTGGGCACTTGCAGCATGGTAGAGTTGCTTCCTGTCCAAGGCAGATGGAAGAGATGCTGACCTACAACTGTCCCAGGAGACAGTGGAGAAGGTATAAGCTGGAGGTGGGGTAGAAAGTAGTTTGGGCGGGCGTGGGGGGTACTAATCAAGATTATCTGCACTTCTCAGAGTTGAGACAAAACAAAAGCAGCATGGGCCTGAGCCAGCCCAGCTGCCTGACCTAGTGGGGGGCTCCCCCTGCTGACTGAGAAGGACAGCTTGTCCACACATTCCCCTTGCCCTAAACCCATCCTCTAAGGCCCCAGAAGCTGGAACGGGGCTGGGAGGGTGAAGAAGGACCGGCAGCTCTTCAGCCATCCAAGGAGCCGCTGCCCTTGTTCTTGCGGCTGAGGGGGAAGGCAGACTTGCTCTGGGGCTGGGTCATCTTGCTGGCCAGGTAGATAAAAGGTTCCAGGAGGGAGCGGCGGTCGGCCACTGAGACCTCCCATAGCTTCACCTTCTCTGACTTGGCCCAATGTTGAGCCACATCTGGGTCTACACGGCGCTGCTCCTGTAGGTCACACTTGTTGCCGAGGACAACGATGGTGACCTGGGGAAAAGAGAGAATAGAAGCCTGAGGGTACACCATGGATCAGGAATAGAGTTGTCAGTTTCTGGCTAAACAATTATTGGGGGAAGCATTCCTAGAAGGCCTGCAGCCTAGCAAAAGGGTTTTAAAGAACTAAAGCAAGCCGGGCGTGGTGGCACATGCTTGTAATCTTAGAACTTGGGAGGCAGAGACTGGAGGATCCAGATTCTCGGCCAGCCTCAGCTACTTAGTGAGGCCCTCCACAACTTAGTGAGACCCTGTTTCAAAATAAAGAATAAAAAATAGGGGTGGGGGTGTAGCCCAAAGGTAGAATCCCCCTGGGTTCAATCCCCGGTACCGCAAAAAAAAAAAAAAAGAAGAACTAAAGCAAGAGCATGAAACCATCAGGAAGGAAGTCTAGGGGGAGCTCCATGAGTTAGGTCAGGGACTCCTTAAACAGAAGCTTCTTTGACTGAGCTGCCTCGACATGTGGCCACCTCTGGGGGTGAAGACACCTTCCAGGGGCCTCCACCCCCTTCTAGCACCTAACACATCTGTTGGCAAATAAGTGAAGTATACAGCCACACCAATCCTCCCCGAGCCAGCCCAGGACCCTTGCTCTTCTACCACTGGGGCTCCCAACACAAGGCTAGGTCACACACCTCCTTCTTGTCTTTAGATTTGTCAATCTCCTTCTTGAGCAGCTCCACACGCTGGAAGGACTCTCGGCTGTCTGTGCTGTAGACCAGGACGTAGCCATCAGTACAGGAGAAGCAGTGCCGGGGCAGCTCGGCCCCATCTCGGAGGCCCCGGGTGTCGTAGAAACGCACCTGCTCCCGCACTCCTCGGTCCGTCTCAATGGAGCCCACATAGATGTCCTCCTGGGTCTCGATCATCTCAGAACCTGGGATTAAATGAGAAAACTTGTTTGAAGTGGGAAGGGAGAAGGGAAATGTTGAGTACAGAGGACATCCTAACAGTCTGACCAGACAGGGAGAGAAAGGAATGTGGGGGCTGAGGAGAGTCTGGCAGGACTGGAATGATTTGGGGGAACAGACATAAATGTCATGCTAATATCATACTAAGCAAAGTGTGACATGGGAGCTTCTCCTCACTATCTTGGGTATTGGGATTCTTCCCTCCAGATTTGATGTTGTAGAACTGGGGTTTAGGGTGTTACTTTAACTTTTCAAGGTGCAAAAACCACTGGCGCAGCTTTTGCCTCTACATGTTGTGATCAAATCCTACTGCTTATTTTTCAACATCTTCCATCATTATCTAAGCCCCACCAACACTCACCTACTACATGGTTCCCGTACAGGAGCTGCTCTAGGATTGAAGTTTTGCCCACGGATGCCTGGCCACACACGACCACCTTGCAGCTCTTCCCCATGCTTAGCCTTCAGACTAGAAAAACAAAAGCACACTGGGTGAGGTGTGGGAAGGCAGGATCAAAACAGAGAGCAGACCTCCCATAACTGAGAGCCCAGGTTGGGAACTGAATGTAAAGCTTTAGCTTTAGACTCAGAAACCCTGTCTCCGAAGAGACCCCAGAGAGAGACCTCCCCGAAGGCGACCTTGGGATCCCCAGGAGCTCCAAAGACAGAAACCACTGCCAAAGGGTGTCTCAAACCGAAACCTCTCCAGGAGCAGCTCCTAATAGACACCCTCCCCTTACAGCAAACCCTGCAATTAAGGGATACCCAAGAGCTCCTGCCAGAGGGGTCTCCGCTAGATCTCCCCAG
>PVJS01012120.1:0-44441 GCA_004027185.1 Glis glis | reverse complement strand
GTTATGGGTGATAATGATGGCAGTTGTATAAGTCAATGAATATACTAAAAACTATAGAATTTTACATTTTAAATTAATGAGTTGCATTATACCTACATTATATCTCAGTAAACCTGCTAGAAATATAACCCATAGGTGAAGGAAGATGGTGACATAGAGGGAGATAGCAGGATCCAGTCACTCTGAGATTCAGAACTCAATCCCTGGGAAGACTGCTTCTTGACAAGGGAAGAAAAGCAGCAAAAAACTCATACCCCCAGCATAGATCTCTATATAAAGGGATAACAAATAGGCACAGGACTCACACACAAAGAGGAAGAAGATGTCAAGACAATAGAAACACAAAACTGAAAACACTGAAAATATGAGAATGAAGAACAGTTAGCAAACAATAAACTCCCACAAATCAAAAACAAGGGAGATTACCAATACCAATCTGTAGAAAATGCAAGAAGGAGAATTCTACATTTTGATCTTCAATATGATGAAAGGCCTCAATGAAAGTGTACAGGAAATTAAGGAGGAAATTGAGGCAGTGAGAAAGTGGCTTTGAACAAAATGGAGTCAATAAATGAAGACCACAATAGAAACCAACTCTAGCAGACTAGACCACATGGAAAACAGTGTATTACTCTTGGAAGACAGCTCATTCAAAACTGAAAGCACAGTCAACAATATACAGAAGACATTACAACAACATAACCTAAGCATCCAAGAAATGTAGAACTATATGAAACATTTTAACTTACGGATAAAAGGCATTGAAGAAGGTCTAGACACACAAATCAAGGGTATCAGAAATCTCTTCAGAAAAATAATTTCAGAGAATTTCCAAACATAGAAAGAGACTTGGACCTCCAAGTACAGGAGACATTCAGAACACCAGTAAGACAAGATCAAAGAAGGACCTCCCCATGCACATAATAATCAAAATGACTAACATAGAGGCCAAGGAATGAATCTTAAAAGAGGCAAGAATGAAAGATCATGTGACATTCAAGGGAAAAACAATAAAAATCATGCCAGACATCTCAACCCAAGTCATGAAAAACAGGAGGGACTGGTATGAGGTACTCCAGACCCTGGAAGTTGTTTTAAATTCCAACCAAGACTGCTATATCCAGCAACGATATCATTCAAAATTGATGGAGAAATAAAAACGTTTCAAGACAAGCAGAATCTTCAAGAATACATGACTACCAAGCCAGCACTAGAGTAAATGCTTAAAGAAATAGAAGACAAAGAAGAAAAGGGAAGCAAATTCCAGAACCAGAGAAGTGGCGAACTCCATCAGTGGGGGCAAATAAGCAAAGGAGAAATAACACTACATCAAACAGAAAATAGAACTCAAAATGACAGGAAACAAAAATATCATATTTCAAAAGTAACACTGAATATGAAGGGTCATTATTAACTCCCTAATTAAAAGATGCAGACTGAAAATGTAGATTAAAAAACATAATCCAACTATTTGCTGCTGGCAGGAAAGTCACCTTACAGCCAAAGATATCCATATGCTAAAGTTGAAAGGATAGAAAAAGATACACCATGCAAATGGAGACTGAAAACAAGCAGGGGTAGCAACGCTTATATCTGACCAAGGAGACTTTAAGCTAAAATACATCTGAAGAGACAAAGCAGGTCACTTCTTATTAATAAAAGGAATACTCCAGCAAGAAAATATAATGAGAGTAAACATTTAAGCCCCAAAAATGGGTGCACCCATGTTTGTAAAACAAAGTCTTTGGGACATCAGGTCTCAAATAGATATAAATACAATAATATTGGGAGACTTCAACACACCACTCACACCACTAGATTTATCTTCCAGACAAAAGATGAATAAAGACTCTTCAGACCTAAAGAACACTATAAACCAAATGGACCTAATAGACATACACAGAATATTTAAACCAGCAACAGTTGAATACACATTCTTCTCAGTTGACCATGAAACATTCTCCAAAATAGACCACATCCTGGGCCACAAAGCAAGTACCAGCAAATTCAAAAAATGTAATATAATTTCCTGCATCTTCTCAGATCACAACAGAATGAAAGTAGAAATCAAAAACAGGAAGACCAAAAGAAATTACATAAATATGTGGAGACTGAATGATATACTTTTGAAAGAAGACTGGATCAAAGAAGATATAAGGGGAGAAATAAAAAAATATTCCTGGTATTAAATGAAAATAGAGACAGAGCATACCAAAATTTATGGAAAACTTTGAAGGTGATGTTAAAGAGAAAATTTATAGCACTGAGTGCCCACATAAGAAAAACAGAAAGTTACCAAATAAACAACCTAATGACACACCTCAAGGACCTAGAAAAACAAGAACAGTCTAATGTCAAAGCCAGTAGAAGACAGGAGATATATAAAATCAGAGCAGAAATCAATGAAATAGAGAAGAAATAAATACAAAATATCAACAAGACAAAGAGCTCATTCTTTGAAAATTTTAACCAGATTGACAAACCCCTAGCTAACCTAACCAAAATAAAGAGAGAATCAACCCAAATTATTAAAATCAGAACTGAAAAAGGAGACATCATTACAGACAGTGGAGAAATTCAGAGGACGATTAAGAACTATTTTTCATATATTCCAACAAACTGGAAAACATGGAAGAAATTGAGAGATTCTAGACACATAGAGTCTACTTAAATTGAACCAAGAGGATATAGAAAATGTAAACTAAGCAGTAGCAGTCAGAGAGAAACAGCAATAAAAAGGCTGCCATCAAAGAAAAGCCCAGGTCCAGTCAGATTTCCAGCTGAATTCTAAAAAAAAATTTAGAGAACTAAACCCAATACTTCACAAGTTATTCTGTGAAATTAAGAAACATGGAATTCTTCTAAACTTCTTCTATGAGGCAAGTATCACATTAATGCCAAAACCAAATAAAGATACCTTAAAAAGAAAATTATAGACCAATATCATTGATGAACATAGATGCAAAAATTCTAAACAAAAAAATTGCCATGCACCTTCAAAACCACTTCAAGAAAATTGTACACCATAATGAAGTTAACTTCATCCCAGGAAAGCAGTGCTGGCTCAACATATGTAAATCAATATATGTTGGCAATATACAATAAACCCAAAGCCAACGTCATATTGAATGGGGAAAAACTGTGGGAATTCCCTTTAAAATCAAGGACAAGGATGTCCATTATCACCACTCCTTTTTAATATAGTCCTTGAGACTACTATAGAGCTTTGGTAATAAAAACAGCATGATATTGGCACAGAAACAGACACACAGACCAGTGGAACAGAATAGAAATTACAGAAGCAAATTCACACACTTATAGCCAACTGATTTCTGACAAAGTTGGCAAACACATACGTTGAAGAACAGACAGCCTTTTCAACAATGGTGTTGGGATAACTGGTTATCCAGTTGTAGAAAAATGGAACTAAATCCTTACCTCTCACCTTGCACAGGAGTCAACTTGAGATGGATCAAAGACCTGGAAGTTGGACCGAGACTGTGAAGGTCCAACACTCCAACATATAGGCACAGGTAGAAACTTCCTCAACAAGACCCCCAAAGCTCAGGAAATGTAAACAAGAATTAAGAAATAGGATGACATTGAACTTAAAAGTTTCTGCACATCGAAGTAAACCATCAAGAGTCTAAAGAGAAAGCCTATGGAATGGGAGAAGTTCTTTTCAAGCTATATCTCTGACAGAGGACTAATATCTAGATTATACTAAGAATCTGAATGACTTTAAACTAAAAAAAAAACCCAATCAAGAAACAGGCAATTGAACTAAATAGACACTTCACAAAAGAAGAGATACAAATGGCCAATAGATGCATGTAAAAATGTTCAACATCATTAGCAATCAGAAAGATGCAAATCAAAACTACACTGAGATTCCATCTAACCCCAATCAGCATAACAATCATCAAGAAGTAAAAAAATAAAAACAATAAATGTTGGTGAGGATGTGGGGAAATAGAAACTCTTCTACACTGTTGGTGGGATTGCAAACTAGTTCAGCCACTATGGAGATCAGTGTGGAGATTCCTCAGAAAACTGTGAATGGATTGACCATATGATCCAGCAATACCACTTCTGGGTATCTTTCCAAAGGGGCTGAAATCAGAGAACTACAGTAATATATGCATATCCATGTTCATAGTAGCACAATTCACAATAGCCAAATTAGGGAACCAACCTAGGTGTCCATCAACAGATGAAAATTATGGGAAATACACACAATGGAATTCTACTCAGAAATAAAGAGCAAAATTATGTCATTTTGAAGAAAATGGAAGGACCTGGAGAACATTATGTTAAGTGAGATTAGCCAGTCATAGAAAGTGAAGGATCATATGTTTTATCAAATATGTGGATAGTAGGAAGTAATTGGGATACCAGAGGGACTCCAGATAATGCAGGAGAAACCTCAGTGGAGCCAGGGAGTTGGTCTAAGGGAAGGAGAGAGGGAAGACTGAGATTCATTAATGGAAATACTACTATTGAGTATATGTACATATATGAATATACCAACATCAATCTCAGTACTCTGTAATGGGAAGGGGGAAATGGGAAGATGGGGGCCATCAAGTGCTGTGTGCATACATCACTGTCAACATGATTTACATTATGATGTGAGACTATAATGCACCAATAAAAGCATATTAAAAAAAGACAACACTAAAAAACATTAACCCAACCATGAAATGGGCAATTGAACTAAATAGACATTTCTCAAAAGACAAAATACAAATGGCCAATACATACATGAAAAAAATGTTCAGTATTATTAGCCATCAGGGAGAGGCAAATCAAAACTACACTGAGATTCCATCTAACCCCGATCAGAATGGCAATCATCTAGAAGTCAAACAACAATAAATGCTGGTGAGGATGTGGCAAAATAGAAACTCTTCTACACTGTTGTGGAATTGGAAAATAGTACTGCCACTATGCAGATCAGTGTGGAGATTCATCAGAAAATTGGGAATGGACCCACCATATGATCCAGCTATAGCACTCCTGGGTATCTTTCCAAAGGAACTGAAATCAGAATATCACAGTAATACATGCATATTTATGTTTATAGCAACACAGTGGTCAAATTATTGAACCAACCTTGGTGTCCATCAACAGATGAATGGATGAGAAAATTATGGGATATACATACAATGGAATTCTACTCAGCAATAAAGAAGAACAAAATTATGTCATTTTCAGGAAAATGGATGGAATCTGGAGAACAGTATTTTACATGAGATTAGTCAGTCAGTCACAGAAAGTAAAGGGTCATATATTTTCTCTCATATGTGGAAGCTAGGGAGTAATATGTATACCAGAAAGATTTCAGATAACGGAGGAAAAACCAGTGGAGACAGGGAAGTGGTCTAGGGGAGGTGGGGAAGAGGGAGAATTAATGAAGGAATCACTTCCATTGACAACATGTACAACTGTGAGAATATCAATGCCAATCTCCATATCCTTTATGGGGAGGGGGGAAGTGGGGACAGAGCTGGGGGAAAGTTCACCAAATGCTGTGTGAATATATATTACTATCACTATGAAAAAATTATGATATGAGACTATAATACACCAATAAAAGTATAAAAACTTTATTTGGTACTAGAGGTTGAACCCAGAGGAATTCTACCTCCAAGCTTCAACCCAAGCCTTATTTTATTTTTATTTTGAAACAGGGTTTCACTAGGTTGCTCAGAGTCTTGCTAAATTTCTGAGGCTGGCCTCAAACCTATGATCCTCCTTTCTCAGCCTGCCAAATACTGGGATTATAGGACTGCTCCACTGTGCCTGCCTTACCAATTAATTTTTTTTTATCAAAAGGAATATTCTAATGGTGGCAGGGGAGTATACTTTCAGAGAAGTAGTTTAGCAAAGGGAAGCAGGCAACAAAAATATTCCATTGTATCAAATAAGAAACTTATTTAAAAATAAAAAATAGGCAATATCTGATTAATTAACTTTATTTTATTTATATTTTCCTTCTTAAAATCTTATATGATGTATTTTTAAGAATTCACAATAATATAGCCTATGCAGCTGAGTATATGTTTTAAAAATTAAGATTTTATCAGAAGACAAAAAGAAATATTATGAATCTGTTATATTTTTCTCATATATATTTTTAAATAGTCATATTAGTAATCACTAGTAATTGCCACTGTTAACTGCTTTGCTGTTTTTATTCAGTTTAAATACCATAATTTATGTAAGAGAAGAGAATAACATACAATTTAAAAAGGCACAAATTTTTATATTTCATGTTAAAATAACTATATATACATACACCATTATGTATTGCATGATTATGTTTTTACAAGGTCAAATATGACTATGTCTCAGGAGTTTGTTGCCATACCTGACTTTGAGACTTTGTCCCTAAAAACTTCTTTTTTTTTTTTTTTTTGCGGTACCGGGGATTGAACACAGGGGCGTTCTACCTCCGTGCTACGCCCCCGGCCCTATTTTTTTTTTATACTTTATTTTGAGACCGGGTCTCACGAAGTTGCGGAGGGCCTCACTAAGTAGAGAGAGAGAGACAGGGAGAGAGAGAGACAGGGAGAGAGAGAGAGAGAGAGAGAGAGAGCGTGTGAGCACGCGTGCACGAGCTGAGGCTGGCCGTGAACCCAGATCCTCCGGTCTCCGCCTCCCAAAGTACTGGGATTACAAACGTGCGCCACCACGCCCGGCTCCTAAAAACTTCTTGTATTCTCCTTTTTCACTTTAAAACTAAAGTTCTTCATTCAAGTGTTTCGACCATAATTTGCATAATTTTTATATAGAGAAGTTTTTGTGTGTTTTTCAGAGTTTATGATATCTAATTTTAAGTGTCAACTAGACTAAGGACCACGCAAGTATCTGGTATGACATTATTTCTAAGCTAGGCATGGTGGCCCATGCCTATAATCCCAGTACTTGGAAAGCTAAGACAAGAGGATCACAGATTTGAGGCCAGCCTCAACAATTAAGTGAGATCCTGTTTCAAAATGAAAAATAAAATGGAACTGAAGATATAGCTCAGAGGTAGAATACCCCTGAGTTTAATCCCCAGTAACACACACACATACACACACACACACACACACACACACACACACACACACACACACACATTTCTAGGTATGTGTATGAGGATGATTCCTGAAATTATTAGCAGTTGAATTAGTAGACTGAGTAAAGATCTACTCTTACTGATATGAGCTGCATCCAAACCATCAAGGGTCCTGCTGGAACAAAAAGGTAGAAGAGGGAAAAATTCATTCGCTCCAAATTTTTTTAACATGGTACTGGGGAAGTACACCTCCAACCATATTTTATTTTTACATTGAAACATGGTCTCACTAAAGTACCACATGCTGGTCTCAAACCTGAAATCCTCTTGTGTCAGTCTCCCAATTACTGGGATTGAAGGCATGTGCCACCACACCCAGCTATCATTTTCTCTTCTTAATCTGAGACACTAATTCTTCCCCTGCCCTGGGACATGTAGCTCCGGTTCTCAGGCCTCAGACTAGAAGAAGTAGCAACCCTAAATTTCCTGGTTCTTCAGCTTGCAGATGGCAGATGGTGGGGATTCTCAGCCTCCATAATTTTGTGAACAAATTCCCATACTCTCACATATCACTCTCTATATTATTCATTCTGTTTCTTTGGAAAATCTTGACTAATAAAAAATTATTAAGGTGGGACACTGTGCAACATAGTAAGGTTCCATGTGTTAGGTTACTAGGCAACGTAAATATGTATATTGCACAAATTTATTACATGTGTACAAAGAATTATCCGAAGTTTATAAATTCTTTCATTTTAGTTTTTTATTCTATGACTCTAGTAAAAATTTGAGATAATAATTTTCTATTAAATATAAAATGTATAAGTCATAGTTTAAAAATTTATATCTAAAGTTTTATCTTTTTATTTATTTTTCTTCTTTGATTGGTGCATTATAGTCTCACATCATATTGTAGTTCATAGTGATAGTGACATACATGCACACAGCACTTGGTTGGCTTTCCCCTTGCTCCCTCCCCACTCCCCTGATTCCCCATATAGGATATTGAGATTAACATTGATATTCTCACATATGTACATAATGTCTGGGGAAGTGTTTCCTTTATTAATTCTCTCTGTCCTCTACCCTCCTCTAGACCACCTCCTTTGCTCCACTGTGGTTTCTCCTCCATTATCTAAAGTCCCTCTTGCTTCCTAATCACTCCCTGGCTTGCACATATGAAAGAAAACATATAACCCCTCATATTCTGTGACTGGCTAATCTCACTTACCATAATGTTCTCCAAATACATCCATTTTCCTGCAAATGACATTTTGTTCTTCTTTATTGCTGAGTAGAATTCCATTGTATGTCACATAATTTTGTAACTCATTCATCTGTTGATGGAGACCTGGGTTGGTTCCATAATTGGTTATTATGAATTATGCTGCTATAAACATGAATATGCATGTATTACTGTAATATTCTGATTTCAGTCTCCTTAGAAAGATATCCAGAAATTATATAGCTGGATCATATAGAGGATACATCCTGTTTTCTGAGGAGTCTCCACACTGATCTCCATAGTGGCTGCATTAATTTGCAATCACACCAACAGTATAGAAAACTTCCTATTTCCCTACATCCTCGCCAGTATTTATTGTTTGACTTCTTGATGATTGCCATTCTGATTGTGGTTAGATGGAATTTCAGTGTAGTTTTGATTTGCATCTCCCTGGTTGCTAATGATGTTGAATATTTTTTCATGTACTTATTGGCCATTTGTATTTCTTTTTTTTAACGTGCTTTTATTGGTGCATTGGAGTCTTACATCGCAATGAATATCTATTTGATGTTAATATACATGCACACAGCTCTTAGTGCCCCCCCTGCCTCCCCCTATCCATATGAAGTGTGGAGAATGATGTTGGTATATTTTCACATGTACATAGTGTTTATCATAGTAATTCCACTGATTTGCTTCCTTCTTGCCCTCCCCTTTCCCTTCTACCATTTCCCTTGCCCCGCTGAGGGTTCTCCATTATCAACCGGGTCCCTTGTGTGTCCCCACTACTCCCTAGGTTGCACATACTAATGAAAACATATGTCCCTTCTTTTTTTATGATTGACTGATATCGCTTAACATAATATTCTCCAGATCCTTCCACTTTCTTGCAAATGATGTTATTTTGTTCTTCTTTATTGCTGAGTAGAATTCCATTGTGCGTATTTCCCACAATTTTGTAATCCACTCATCTGTTAACAGACACTTAGGTTGCTTCCATAATTTGGCCACTGTGAATTGTGCTGTTATGAACATGGGTATGCATATATTACTGTAGTTTTCTGGTTTCAATCCCTTTGGTATGATACCCAGTAGTGGAATAGTCAGATCATAAGGTGGGTCCATTCCCAGTTTTCTGAGGAATTCCATCTCTAGACCTTTGTTGCACTTTGTTTTGAGATAGGGTCTCACTAAGTTGCCCAGGCTGCCCTAGAATTTGTGATACTCCTGCCTCAGCCTCCTGATTCTCTGGGATTACAAATGTGTGCCACCAGGCCAGGCTCTGTGGATGTTTTGATACATGTATACGTGGTTCTGAGTTTGAATCAAGGGAAACAACTATTTCCATTCTTTTTGGCACTCTCTTTAGACTCTTGATGGTTTCCTTTGGTGAGCAGGAACTTTTTAGTTTAATGCCATCCCAAACAATTTTTTTGTGGTTAAAAAAATTCAAATACAATTCTTCTAAAATTAAAAAAATATACACTGCATCCTTATTTTCTAAAGTTACCATACCATGCAATAGAATACCAGAATTTATTTTTCCTATCTAGCTATAGTTTAGGATTTACTTGCATTTACATGAAATGTATAAAGATGACATTTTGTGTGTGTGTGTGTGTGTGTGTGTGTGTGTGTGTGCTCGCGCGCGCGCGCGCGTGTGTGTGTGTGTGTATTACTAGATATTGATCCCTAGGGCATTCTATCTCTGAGCTACACCCCCAGCCTGATTTTACTTTTTATTTTGAAACAGAGCTTTGCAGATGATCGTTTGAATGTCAAGGTATAATGTCACAGTCTGGCCAAAGCTCACCACGTGCCATGCAGTGACACAACGGACTGTGAGAAAAGCCTGAGTAGAAGACGCTTGTGATATCACAGGGCTGTCTGTGCACAAGGTCTTGGCAACTTGACCCGGGAAAGGACTTAAGGGGTCACTGCCACCTTCCCTAATTGGATGTTAATAGTATACAGTCTACATTTCTTAATCTTCAAAACCATGTAAAATCTTCTTGTACTCAGTCAATATTTAAGAAAAGTATTTAGCCAGGGTAAAAAGGAAAAGTAATAGTTGTGAGACAAATAACTAATGGAAAGAACACTACAATATTGTGTCTTATAGTACGGATGTTGGTGATGAGCATGCCTGGAAAAGAGCTTCAATTCTGTTTTCAACATTTTCAGTTGACTTTGGGCAACCTGTGTAACATTTCTAAGTCTTGATTTCCTTATCCTTAAAATGGACATTACTAATAACACCAGCCTATACATTCATTGTGAAGACTAAAAGGGATTATTAACGTTTCCCAGTGAAGTCTGTTTCTGTTATACAGTAAAAGATAATGGTTACCTTTATTGTTTTTTTAATACAAAGATAGGTATGCACAAATAATTTTCATATGTATGCATCTATATACATATGCATGAGTGAATAAGAGAATAGAATGAAAAGCAAGCAGAGTCGTGTAGCATGCTTATTCCTTCATTCAGCAGACACTGCAGAGACTCCCTATATTGTGAATGACACAGACCAATAAGGAGATACAAAGTTCTATGTTAAGTGCCATAACAGAATTACAGATATGGTTAGAGCAGAACTAAGGGAGGGAAGCAAACTGGGAAACAAGAGAGATCTCAGAGGAGCAGAATCTACAATGGAGCAATGAAGGGGGTTTAGTGAGGGAGGAGGGGGGATAGGGACAAAAAGAAGGTATCAGTTTAATGCTATGAACACATTTAAAGTACCAATGCCAATCTCCATGACATGTATGGGGAAGAGGAGGGACTGGGGTGGGATCTGGAGGGAAAGCACCAAGTGTTGTGTGCATGTATATTCCTATAACTTATAACTCAGTATGATGCACCAATAAAAGTATTAAAAAATCACAGAGACCTGGACATGATGGCTCAGGCCTTATAATCCCATTACTTGGGAGGCTGAGACAGACATATCAGATGTTTGAAGCCAGCCTCAGTAACTTAGCCAGACGCTCAGCATCTTAGGGAGATTCTGTTTTAAAATAAAAAATTACAATGGGCTAGGGTTGTAGCTCAGAGGTAGAATGCCCCTGGGTTCCAGGTTCCATCCTCAGCACCATACACACACACACACGCACACACACACACACACACACACACACACACACACACTCTCAAAGAGACTTTCTGTTTTACTCCTCAGTGTATGTGGCTAATGTCAGAAGGCTATGATGAATAAACAAACAGCTGATTTGGAGTCAGTCCTTTGCATCTAACCAGTTACATCAATTGATCAAGTTTTCTAACTTTCTTGTCCCTCTGTTTCATGAAATTATGGGAAAATGCAATTTAAAAAGTATTGTCAAGTATTACTGTTACCTATTATTTTTAAACACAAAATTATCTTTTTTGCCTGGCAAATTTTCCTTCAATCAGCATTTTCTTATTCAGTGAATTAATATTTCTACTTCCTTATCATTTTATTTTTTGATCTTAAAAGCAGTAAAATCTCTTTTGTGAGTTAAGAAAAGTCTACATAATAAAAATCAGATAGCAAAAAATGGATCAGTGAAGTCAGCTCCTGTAATATAAGTAAAACCACTTAAAAAAAAGATTGAGAATAATCAGAATGACTGAAAATATCAACAATAGGACCCATTCACTATAAAGTGTATTTTCAAAAGTGGAAGAAAGAAATGCTTCCTTTTACATCACAATGAATTATAAAATATTAAAGTATAAATGAATATATTTTCACTGAGTTTTCCATTCCTATCATAGGTCTTATTTTTATCTTTGCTCTAAATATGTAAAACTTAATATAAAAAGTCATTCTAAATGTGTGACTTGTTTCTTTTTATCAAGTTCAGACATAATGTACTGTTGAGTATATACTAGGGAGAATGATTATATGTGGAATTATAATTAATCATTTTTAAAACTGTCATCATTTCTTAGTTTATTATAGCCCAAGTTCTATATATCCCCACTGTCATAAAATACCAACATTTTACAATCTAACATTGAGGAATATTCTTGACAACAGTATGTGATTTATAATTTGTCAAATACTAATGAAAAAATTTATCACGTTAAATTTTAACACACAGAATTATGCATTACATTATTCACCAACAGTATCCATTGTGAATTTACTTGATATCTCAGTATTTGAATTGCCCCCTACCCCCTATGAAGAAAGGCAAGCAAAAACCACAAAAAGACTTCTTATTTTGTATTCAAATGTGTGAAGCTCAAGTCAGATGACTGGGATAAAAAGGAGTCCCTGACGTTTTATTTGTAGTTTTGCCTTGTTTCCTCACAACCAATGACCTACATCAAAACAATAAATTTCTTAGATCGCAAACATTTCCACGAGCAAAATAAAAATTGAACTGCCTCCCTTCCCAATTATACAAGGTTTATTGTAAAGATTAAATGGAATAATATGCATAAAATTCTAGAAATTATAAATTAATCTTTGAACACATATAACTATTCTTTTCCTGAATTATATATTTCTAGATGATATACTGCTATTTTTGTTTTATGATGTATTCATATTGGGTAGAATTTATTGCAAATACTAAATGATTTAAATATTTTGAAAAGGAAGGAAGTATCCCAGCCATGAAAGAAAATTATCTTTAATTTTACACATTTATATATCTATCAATTACACTGTAAAATGTGAAAGAAACTATTAAGTGACAGTATACTAGGAAGTTGATCCTTATTATAATTAACCAATGTCAATTTATCATAAGGATAAGAATTTTGAGAGCATATGTACATTATTAACATAATTGGAAAAATATTTGTGTGCATATATACTCTGACATATATTTGATTTCAAAGACTCTTCCCTAAAATGGTTAATGTAATAATTACTTGGCTCAAAGAGTAGTGTATATTTATGGCTTGCTTTTTAACCTTTTTTGGAATGTGTATAATATTAGAAGCATTAAACTTTGAACTAAAATGAATTGAAAATATATAACATGACTCAACATATACATATTTATTAAAATCACTTTGCATTTCACTTACAAACATATTTAATCACACCTTAAAATTGCAGTAAATATGTAATTATAACTTGGTGGTGATTTGAGAAATACAGCATTATTCCTAAATGGTAAACAATTGATATTATTATGATGTTGCTTTGAAAGAATCTTTAAATTAATGTTGGAATAACTGACATTAAACTATAGGTTATATGCATAGAGTGCCACCTTGGTGATCAGAAATTTTATACAGATGTGTGTGTGTGTGTGTGTGTGTGTGCACGTGCATGTGGAGTACAGGGTATATAACCCAGGGATGTTCTACTTCTGAGCTTCACCCTCAGCCCTTTTTATTTTTTTTTTATTTTGAAACAGGTCTGGCTAGGTTATTGCCAGCTAACCGCAAATATTTGATCCTCCATCTTAGCCTTCCAAGAACTTGGATTAAAGGCATGAGGTTTTTATAGAATGTTATTTGCTATTTTATATGATCAAAAAATTGTTAATAGAAATGAATTATCTAACTGTAAACAACTGTAATTAACAAACTGCATATATTGGTCAATTTATATTGGTATAGTAATAAGTGCAGAACCTATTATTTTCAGTAACTAATTTAGCATATAGTCAATTTGAGCACTCAATGTTTAGGATTCAGTAAAATCAGCTTGCCACTAGGATAGCAATAGATGGAACAGCATGGAGTTCATATTTTAATCACTTCAGTATCTCAGTGACGTTAAAATGCACTTGTTGGTAAAGGACAGGGTTATACAATGTACTTGTACTGAGTAATCCATTAGTAACAGTGCCAGTATTTGGAGTGAGAGTAATCTACAGGAACAAACGCTTTGGTACTTTCCAAAGAAGCAAAAATATTCTTATCTACTTCCCCATTTGACTCATAGCCTGCTGGGATGTGGGTGCAGTGGCACACATCTGTAGTCCCAGAACTTAGGAGGCTGAGACAGACAGATTGCAGGTTTGAGGCCAGCACAGGGTAACTTAGTGAGATCCTGTTTCAAAAGAAAAAGTAAAATAAGGCTAGGGGTGTAGCTCAAAGGTAGAATGCCCTGGGTTCAATCCCTAGTACAGAATAGGAAAAGAAACAAAGAAATGAAAGAAAGAAAGAAAGAAAGAGAGAGAGAGAGAGAGAGAGAGAGAGGAAGGAAGGAAGGAAGGAAGGAAGGAAGGAAGGAAGGAAGGAAAAGAAAGAAAGAAAGAAAGAAAGAAAGAAGAAGAAGAAGAAGAAGAAGAAGAAGAAGAAGAAGAAGGGAAGGAAGGAAGGAAGGAAGGAAGGAAGGAAGGAAGGAAAGAGAAAGAAAGAGAAAGAAAGAAAGAAAAGAAAGAAAGAAAGAAAGAAAGAAAGAAAGAGAAAGAAAGAAAGAAAGAAAGAAAGAAAGAAAGAAAGAAAGAAAGAAAGAAAGAAAGGTCTTGATTAAGGGAACTACTTCTTTAAATAGTAACACAGTTTCTTGGAGAACACATTGCTGACCTCACAGGGCTGGTAAAATGCCTCTCACCTGTCTTCTCACCAAAGCCTCCTGATTAAACCCTCTGAGCACTTATTATAGTATGTTTCCTTTGAGCAATAAACTGCCTCTCTTTTGCATATATCAGTTTATAAATCTCTCTTAAGAATTACTATTTCTGTTAGTCCTTGCTGATTCCTCACAGTTTTACAAGTCCTCTCAGAATTCTCCCCCCTTTAAAAATAATTCTGTTTTATGTATTTAACATATTTTATTAATTTCAATATTTATGAATTTTAGTTTTTGGGTGTCAGTGTACCATTTCCACTTTCAATCATTTTCTGTCAAATGCAAAGCTGCATCTTTCCCTTAAATCTTTCTTAAATGAGCCATACTGATTGATTTCTTAGTATCCTCAAAGGCCAGGAGGAGCACTGGTCTCTGGAGTGTCTTCATGATGAGATATCTTAGGATATTTTATGACACTTTATGTCATGTGTGCCTATTGAATACATTCCAATTCTTATTCCTGCTTTCTTCTTTCCCTCTGCCTTTTTTTTCTCCCTTCTGTTCTTCTTCATTTCCTTTCCGTTTTGTTTCACCATTCATTGCTACATGTAGCTATTCTGATTATTGTTAATCTATTCCAGGTTACAATTGTGCCCCACCATGCCCGGCTCATCAATATTTTTTGAAGGATCATGTAAATGAGTATGTAAATGTAAATATTGCCTCTATATTTAATCCCTCAAAATAAGTTTCTACTTATTTACTATTATATAGATAATTAGAAATGTGGCATTTCTTGAGGAAAATCTCTAACCTTTCCCAGAACTGAGAAAGCGTGTTGATATCTCTCATTTTCATTATTACTTACTACGAGGTTTATAGATCACAGTTTTCCATGTGTGTACATTTGTGATTTGTAGCTTGGCTCTTTTTCATTAAAAAGGGAGATTTCTTCTCTATTTTTCTTTCTTTTAATAATTTTTAATATTTTCAGTGGATATAAGAGAATGGAGGAGAGTAAAATTATCTTTATCCCAACATCTTTGAAGGAAAGCATAAATCAATATATATTTTTTGCAGTACTGGGGATTGAACTCAGGGGCATTTTACCTCTGGAATACACCTCCAGCCCTATCTTTTATTCTTTATTTTGAAACAGGGTCTTGCTAAGTTGTGGAGGGCCTCACGAAGTAGCTGAGGCTGGCAGCGAACCTGGATCCTCCAGTCTCAGTCTCCCAAGTACTGGGATTACAATTGTGCCCCACCATGCCCGGCTCATCAATATTTTTTGAAGGATTATGTAAATGAGTATGTAATTCCTATTGAAAATAGAGCAATCATCTTTATTCAAAAACAATAATTTGGGCACAGAAACCAACCTCTCCATTGTGTATTCATTCCTGAAATGCTTTGACTGCTTAACATTAAAATTATAAGCTATATTTCTAAGACTTAGGCAGATTATAATCCTGTTAGTAGGTATACTACTTAAAATGTGCAAACTATTCAACTTGAAAATAGTCATTGTAAATTTGTTATAGAAATTAAATTGTTATATTATCAAAATAATATCAATTTAGAAGACTCAAGTAACATGTAAAAATGTGGAAATAAAGTGCTAATAAAGTGTTCTTCTCGAATAAAACCATAACAGAACGAAAATAAATGGATTTTTTTCATGAAATGAGAAGTCTCAATTACAAAGTTTAAATAAATAGCAATATAAAATATTATCTCATGTCTAGGCATCACCTCTTATTTGCATCTTTTGAAAATAGCAATTTTCTGAAGTAACTATAATATTGGTAGTTACTGTTTACCAATATAAAAGGAGAATTTGTATATATATTCAATATCATAATAAAAATCCAATAAGGAAATTATCAATAAGGAGCATATCAATTCAAATAAAAGTGCTTGATATTTTAATCAATTAGCCTATATTTTTAGATATTGCCAGAAGTGGGGGTGCACTGAAACATTGTTGGGAAATTCATAAATAATAACATAATTTATGAATCTCAATGTACCTTCCTATATAAAGTTCTCTAAAATCATTGGGCTTAGAAAATTCACTTTCAGGAATTTAATTATATGGAAATGATTACAGATGTATGCAAAGATTTGTCAATAAAATCTTACAGTCTTCCATTTCTTATATCTTAGCATTCTCGTGAGAGAACAATTATTAACAAAACAATCTAAATAAAATACCTATAAACATATACTGTGTGTCTAGGTAACTAAATAAAATGATCTCCTTGTAATAAAATCTTAGCTAGGACCAACTGAAATTCACATTTTTTATGCATACATAGCTACAGGAAAAATGGTATGACACGTTCAAGCCAAATGATTTGCAAAAAGAAATGTGTCATAATCTTCAGTGTGAAGGGCATTCCCTAATTCCCCATTTTGTTCCCATCCATGAGGCTAAAATACCAACATGGCAGGGTGACCTCTATGACTATGCAGATAGGGGCAAGTCCCTAGGAATTAAAGAGAAACAGGATAAAACAGCTTTCTTTAGGCACCGTGGTTTAAACACCCATTATTTAACTTTTTCTTCAACACATAGGCAAGGAAGAACACATTTCATCTTCTTTAGGTCTTGCCATTTCTAGTTTCCATTAAACAATCAAACATCCATGCTACCAAATCTAACATATAACTTATCTGTTGAAAAATAGAACATTCTCTGGTTGAGACACTGAATGACAAATTAGAAAAATTAAATCTTAAGAAAGTGGGCTAATGTGTTAGTGGAAAGAGAACATATGGGAACTTTAATTTTGTTTGGTGGTTAAAAACAAAAAAAATCAAGCACCGACTATCATTTTGTTCACCTTTTTCTCTGAGAACAGCACAGCATTAAAATTTAAAAATCAAGTCAAAATAATCCCAAAATAGTATCACTGTGACCATGCCCACTACTAACTATTTCATTTGGTTTGAAAAATAAATCACTTCATTTTTCATTTTAATTTTGAAATAATTTTAATTATATTAAAACATTAATTATGGTATGAATTTCTAAATATTTTTCACTGTGTTAGCCTAAGCTTAGCATCTATATAATGCCAGTATATTGATCAAAAGTAAGAAATTAACATTGACACGTAACACCATTAGGCAAACTACAGAATATATTTAGATTTCATCAGTTTGTTGTTTTGTTTTTGTTTATTTTCAACTGATACAACTTTTTTTTCTGTTTCATGATTCTATACAGAATACCGCATGGCCATTCACAGGCATTATTATGTTGTCCAAGTTTTAACATTTTCTCAATCTTTCCTTCTTTTTATAACATTGATACTTTTGAGTAGCGCTGGTTAGTTTGTATATAAAATGTTCTTCAGTTTGTGTTTGTCAGAGTTTTCTCATGATTAAATTGGGGTCATGATTTTTTAAGAATATCAGAGGTGAAGTACAATCTTATAGCATCTTATCAGGAACACATAATATCAACACAGTCCCATGATGTTAACCTTGATCACTTGATAAGGTGATATGTGCTAGGGTTCTCCACTATAAAATTACCACTTTTCCCCTTCTATAATCTATTTGTTTATAATGAAGAGAGCTCAAGTAAGAATCAAGTGGAGGGGAATTAAATTCTGCCATCTGAAGGAAGAGTAGTAAAGAATTTACAAAATGTACACATTGGAATAACCATGGCAATTAAAAAAGTAGTGCCTAGGATATAGCTATCATTACAGTGGATTTCTGAAGGCAATTTCTACTTCCATTCCTCTATCTACATTTGTTTAAAATTCTTTTATAAAAAAATATATGTTCTATCTCTCCATTTGCACATTCATTCAATGCATTATTCATATTAATATGAACATATATTTATTTTTCTCTTCACAATTGCTTCTTGTGCCAATTGCTATTCCCCCTTATTAAGTGATTTATCATTTAACTGTGCCCTTATTTGTTGGTACTTCAAAATGATTTGGTTTTACTTTGCATGTTCCATGCTCCACCCCTACATTTAGCCGTTTTTTCTTGGAACCCTCAGTATTAAAGTGCATTTTTTTTTTCTGTGTGTTATCCTAGAAGCTGTTTAGTTTTGTGTTTACACTTAATTCTCTTACCCATTTTGAGTTTACTTTTGTATAAAGTGAGATATATTTTGAGTTAAATTTTTCTTTTGATTTTTGTAGTTTTTTATTTGTTTTGGATAGTTGTTCTTTGTGAGACCTTTACTTTTGTTTCTAATATGCTGATTAAAAAACAAACAAGAATAAGCATTACGTTTTGTAAACTGCTTTTTGGAATTAATTGAAATTATTTTATAATTATTTTTAATCTGTTAAAATGGAAAACTACCAGCCGATGCGGTATGGTAGTGCATGCCTGTAATCCCAGTACTTGTGAGGCTGAGACAGGAAGATCGGCAGGTCCAAGGCCAGTCTCAGCAAATTAGAGATACCTTGTTTCAAAATTAAAAAAAAAAAACTAAAATAGTTTTTGGGGGGTAGCTCAGAGGTAGAATGCTCCTGGGTTCAATCCTCAGTACCACACACACAAAAAAGTGGTGAACTACGCTGGTTGATTTTCAAATCTTGAAGCAGCCTTGCATCCTGGGGATGAAACTAACTTTGTTATAATATATTATACTATCTATATATTGCTGAGTTTCATTTGATAACATTTCATTAAATATTTTTGTTGTTGCTACTGAAGATTTGTGAATATTCATTTACGTAACAGCATAGGATCCATGTAGATTCCTTCTTTCTTGACTCTCCTTTGGTGATATATGTATTCCAAGTATTGGCATGTTTCATCCATGTTCTCAGATGTATAATCATGGAATTGTTCATTTTATGCTCTTATAATATTCTTGAGTGTTGGGGATCATTAATGCTGTACCTTCATTCACAATTAGTGGTGGAGAGGGGGTTGATCCTATTGAAAAAGTATGTAAGAAGGTGTCAGTCCCCTATAAACCCAACCAGGGACTTCATATTCTCACATCAATCCATACTTAATGTTTAGCAATTTGTTAATCATCCATGACTGAATCATCTAATAAATATATTAATTAATTAATTTTGTGGTGTTGGGAATTGAGCTCAGGGGTATTCTACCTCTGAACTATACTCACAGCCCTTTTTCTTTTTTTATTTTGAAAGAGGGTCTCTCTAAGTTACCATGTGTGGGCCTCAAACCTGTGATGCTCCTGTCTCAGCCTTCCACATATTGGATGTGTGCCACCATGCCCAGCTCTTCTAATTAATTCATATGGTGTTTAACAACTTCTGTCCTAGGTTATTCTATGCTCTTATCTTGTTTCTACCTATGGGTTCCTATCTCTCACCAGATTTTAATGTAGTTATTTGTCTTATAATCTAAATTCTTTCTGGGCACAAAAGAAGTCCTTATTTTTCACCTTGTTCAGCGAAGGCCCTCTTATAAGGGTAGGAGAGACTTTCTTCTGTGTATGAATCTGATCAAACACTGGAAATTTCTAATAGAAAGTAATGTGGTAATTTAAAAATTGAACTAAAAAGAGAGTTAAACTGGGCACGGTGGTGCACACCTGTAATTCCAGTACTTGGGAAGCTGAGACAGGAGGACTGTAGGTTTGAGGCCAGCCTCAGCACTTGGTGAGACCGTGTTTCAAAATAAAAAATCGAAAGGGAAAAAGCTGGGGGAATAGCTCAAAGGTTGAATGCCCCAGCTTTCAATCCCAATTACCACAAATAAAATAAAAAGATAAACATGGAGGCAATAACTTGAGAAAATAACTTCTACATCCAGGGCTGGGAAAACAAAAAGAAGAGGTTAGGGTTATTAAATCCTAGAACTTTAGGAAAATGGTCCCACAGATTAATCTCTCAGACGTGTAAGTAGAGGGCACTGCCAGCAGGTGCTGTTGTCTGAGGATTGCAAAGGAGTGCCCTGTTGGATTTAGCCCTCCTGGGATGAGGCCCTAACTGACTACTACCACGGAAAGACTACACTGGGTCAGGCTGTAAGTAGAGAGGAAACTAAACAGGAGACTGAAAACAACTCCAAACAGTTTAATTACCATCAATGGTGAGTAAAGAACCACTGCTAGGGTGATGCTGAGAAAGATAGGGGACAAATCAGGAGTATTACAACCATTCAGATTCTTACAGATTTCCTGTTTATTTCTCTCTAGTGCTTGCTGTTGGCTGGATGACCCAGCAATGCAGACACTCGGCACCATCAGGGGTGGGCACAGCATGGAGAGGAAAAAATAGCTCAATAATCAGCACCAGAATGCATTTTTGTTCATTTAAAAATAGACTTATCACTTGACTATGCCAAATGATTACATGTACATATATAATGCACATTTTATATGTATATAAAATATACAAATTTAAACATTTGCCTTGTTATACTTGTTTTTAAGAGGCAAAGTACTTGAGAGATGGAAGAGAAATGACTGACTAGTTCTACTATAAATCTTGTTTTTCATTTCTTGCTGTTTTATTTGCTTCACCTTGATAGAGGAGAAAAGCCAGCTAGAATCCACAAATGTAAAATTTTAAGGGTATTAGAATGACCTACCTACTTCAACAGATGCATCCTCTGTGGGCAGGCCTCTCCACGGCATAATAAGGGCAACTTTGCAAAGCATATCACTAGAAATGTATTGATATATTCTCAGTACATCATGTCACATTCTGGGTACATTATCCTTCTGCTGTGTGAATTTGGTTCCCATTATCACAAAGAGAGAGAGAGAGGTGGGGGGAAAAAGAGAAAATTAAACTTAAGGTTTTCTTTGTTTTAGGATTTGAGGGTTATCATTGTTAATTTTTATCAATAGTACACAGAGAGAAAAGATAGAAAATGTGCCTATCCATTGCTCTTCAATTTTCATACAATGAATTTTGAATGGTTTCTAAAACCATTTTATTATATATTTTTCTGATAACAAATCATTTAAATATTACCACATGAATTTTAAAAGTTTTCCCAGAATCTATATTATTAAATTCTGTACATATCAGTACACAGTGTTAAAAATTACAAAACAAACAAACAAACAAACAAAAACCTTACGAGCTTTTTAATTTGATGCCATGTCATTTATTTTTTTCTCCGTTTTATTTCCTGAGCTTTATGGGTCTTTTTGAGGATTTCTCTGCCAGTGCCTGTGTAGAAGAGTTGGTCCTAGGTTTTCTTCCAGTAACTGCAAAGTTTCTGGTCTAATTTCTAGCTCTTTGATCAATTTGAATTGACTCTTGTGCAGGGTGAGACAGGGATCTAGTTTCCTTCCTTGTTTTAAATATAGATATCCAATTTTCCCATTATCATTTGTTGAGACTCTTTCATTCACCATGTATTTGGCATCATTGTCAAAAATCACCTGTCTATACCTGTGTGTTTGCGTATTTCCCCCTGTATCTTCTAAATGTTGTGTGCATATACGAATGTATCACTTTGAATCTCTCTATGATGTTTAAGTACAATGCACTCATAAAATAATAAAACCTCAGGCACATACTTGCATCAGAAATATAAAGTACTTGAGTTGCTTATTATAGTGCTGTTCTAATAGTCTGCTCAGGATTTTAACATTTTTGTAGGTCACTTACAATGTGTTTGATATGTAAACCCAGTGCATACTCTTTAAGCTGCATCCATAAACAGGTGAATAATCAAATTGCTAAAAATGCATATGAAGGGAATACGAATGAAAACTTTTACCAAAAGTTGTTCCAAACATCACAGCTGCAAATTCAACTGTGCTTATATTCATGCATCTATTTATTCTAACTTAAAAATTACCATCTGTGAGCATTTTTGTTTCTATGTACAAGTGAACCTTCTTACCAGGGGTGTAAAAGCTGGCACTTGGAATTCAAAGACAAAAATCAAATCGAAAGTCAAGCATAATTGAAAATTTGGGGTGATGGTGGTGTGGGTGGGTAATCCTATTTTCATTTTAAATATATAAGCTTGACTAAGTTTTGTGGCCTAACTTTAGTGAGACAGCTTCAATTCATTATTCATTCAAGTGGAGAAAAACATTTTATAAAATATGGAGAATCTTCTGTAAACAATTTAAGAGATTCTTATATTTGTTATTGTAGTGGGGAAGAGTTAAATAATTACATTTATCTTTACTAATGTATTCCACCAAGGGATTATAATTTTTAAAAAAAATGTGTAGACAATGCATTTTAAGTTCTAGGTTAAAAGCCAGATGTGTTGGCCTATGACTGTGATTGGTCCTAGCTATTCAGGAAGGAGGATTCCTTAAGCCCAGGAGTTTGAGGCCAGCCTTGATAACACAGAGACATCCTGTCTCAAGGGGGGAATATATAAATATAGGGAAATATATACATATATACATATATGTAAACTTAGGTACATACTTGCATGAGAAATACAAAATAATTGAGTTGCATATTGTAATGCTTTAGTAAAAGTCTGCTCAGGATTTATATATATATATATATATATATATATATATATATATATATATATAAATGTATACATTTATATGAAATAAATAAATAGATAAATTCTAGATAAGGAAAATGGTAAGTTCACACTAATGAGTTTTAAAATATATATGATAAAATGTGCAATAAAACAAGGATTTTGAATACAGAAATAAATAATCAGAACCATTTTCAAAGACAAAAAAAAGAAGCCAGGTGTGATGGCGCATGCCTGTAATCTCAGTACTTGGGAGGCTGAGACAGGAGGACCGCAGGTTTGCAGCCAGCCTCACCAATTTAGCAAGGGCCTCTGCAACTAGTGAGACCCAGTTTCAAAATAAAAAATAAAAAATAGGGCTGGGGTGTAGCTCAGAGTTTGAATTTCCTGGGTTCAATCCCCAGTACCATGAATAAATAAATAAATAAATAAATATCCCATCATTTATGATTTAACATTTAAATTTATCATTTAACTTGTTTTCCAGCCTATGTTCCTATAGAGACATTGTTCTACACTGTTATTACAAAGGAAATACTCTGTATAGGCTTGAAGTAAAGCAAACTTTTGAAAATTAGATAATTTTACTCAAGAAAAATAATAGTATTCCAATATATTGCGGGCTGACATGTTGAAGTAGTGAAACCACTAATATTAGGAAAAACGGCATTTTTATTTTGTATATAATGGCATCAAACCATCATTTGAAATATTCTCAGTGAAAGCTACTTCAACAGAGAAGTTCATGATGAAATTGTCGACTGTAGTGGAGAGGGAGAAGCAACAGCTGCTGGACCTTTAGTAACATTTCAATGAGATGAGGTTCTATTAATTTGTCATCTTCCATGTCCTCAAAATAGAATTTGCAAAAAGAATTTATTTTTCCTTGCTGTAAAGTGTTAGAAAAAATAGATTCAGAGAAAGTCCCTGCCCAGCATCCTCAGAAAATTACTTAGAAAGTTACATACTCATCTCATTATTTTGATAATTATTACCACTACATGCTTAGTAGTTATTTCATAACTCTATTTAGCCATGAGTTGTGTTGTAAGGGAATAACTTGGAACAGAGCAGACAATGAAGTTTTCTTATATGGCATATAAATGGGTAGTGCATTGAATGTGGATTTTGGGTAATTATTAAAAGTAATCAATAATAATTTAGGATATTAAATTTAAATTTGTTCTCTTGTGCCTTTAGTATGAGCTTTAAATCCAGTCCATTAGTTGGGACCCAAATTCCCCATGTATTTTAAATGTTCCTTCTGGGACAGCATACTTCTCTCCTTGTGCCCAAGAACACACTTTATTAAAGACCCTGTATCATAGAACGCTTCTCCCAAAGTCAACCAATATCCACCTGACTCCTACATTGTGATTGAAACCTAGCACCTTGTTATTCTGCCCAGTGAAATTAATTGGATGTAACAGTACTTACGATTGTCTTATTATGGTTTAATTATCCATATGCAGGGGATCTTTGTTCTGTGAGTTACATCTCTAAAGCTATGAATCTTGTGCAACTCTGCTTATATAAAGGGACAAAGGTCACCTTACCTTGTTACAGTTAGTTCCTTTTCACAACTAATTTAGAACTTATTCTTTCTGTTAGAGACTCTTTCTGGCATCTTCCCCTTCTCTCAGTCACTACAAGCAAAAAACTGTTCTTTTTAACTTTTAAAAAATTGCTTTTGAGAAAAATGACATAAGTCAAACATCTGTTGCCTTTGGAAGTTGTTTGGCTTTATGACAGCAGACGTATTGTCATTGGGAGACCAATGACTTCACTGAAGAATTTGGACATAGCGAATAGTTGGAAGGGCATGGATCTCAAAACAGAATGGGCCGGCAGGACGGCACACAGGAAATGTGAGGCTGAGTGATCACAGTAGATAGTGTGCAGGGTCCTACCAGGAATTTGACTATGAGTCATGTCAAATATATATTTTCTGGGGATCTTTGAAATAGGGGTAATGTTGGATGATGACCTCAGTGCAATTGCTTGATTTAATCATTGCACTTTAGCTCAATTTACAAAGAAAAATATACACAATTTCTGATTAGCACTAAGTTTTAGGAAAATTGCCTTTAAACAAAGACCATCATATTTGCAGTTTCTGCTATTCAAAGCATTTATTTTGGATAGGAAATATTACCAGGCCCTGCAATTATGATTAATGAAATTTCTTTTACATTGGAATGCTTTATTTTTCAAAAAAAGCTACAGATGAAAGCAGTAGGAAAATGTAGTGCTAATTAAGAATGTACTAGATTTTATCTAGTTGAATATATAATTTTTTTCAGTTATCAAATAGTTGAATTATTTTTCTATTCATTCATTATCATGGAAACCAAAATAGCTCTTAAATATTTAAAGAATCATAGAATATAATTTTATTTGGTGAAAATAATTTAGAAAAGAGGGATACACAATTTTCTAATTTATCAAACTTGGCTTAGTGGATTCATGAAATTCACAATTTTAATTTTGTGTTCGCTGTAAATTAGATTTCTGAAAAGTAATGACATTAAGTTTGTATTTTTAAGAAACAGAAGTAGTTAAACATTTATTACTTTTATCTTTACTAAGTAGTTCAAAAAACTGATACTGCATTTATTTCATGTTTATTTTAATCTGTAAAATTATAGCAAAAATATTTTCATGTTCTCTGTGAAATGAGGCTAAGAGTTGTTTGGTTTTTAAAATACTTTCATTGGCACATTGTAATTATACATCACCATGTGGTTCAAAGTGATGCAAATATACATGCACGTGGCACTTGATGTGTGTCTCTCTGGGTCTCTCCTTGTCTCCTCCCTCTCCATATATATTAGTGAGACTGGTAGTGATGTCTTCATCTATGGACATAGCATTATTGAACTGTTTCCTTCAAGTCTCCTTTTCCCCGCCCCATCTCCCTCTCACAATCCCCTTCCGCTATTCTACTGGTCTCTCTCCTCAATCATCTGAAGTCCCTTTGCTTTCCTATTTTCTCTCTATCTTCCACATATGAGAGAAAACATATAGCCTTTGACACTCTGTGACTGTCTGACCTCAGTTTACATAATATTCTCTAGTTGCATCCATTTTTCTGCAAATGACATAATTTTGTCTTTCTTTATGGCTGAGTAAAATTTTATTGTGTATATATATAATAGGCCACATTTTCATTATCCATTCATCTACTGATAGACACTTAAGGCTGGTCCCATAATTTGTCTATTATGAATTGTGCAGCTATAAACATTGATATGCATGTGTTACTGGAGTATTTTTTATTTAATTCTTTTAGAAAGATACCCAAGAGTGGTGTAGCTGGGTCATATGGTGGTTCCATTCCTGGCCTTTTGAGGAATATCCACACTGATCTCCATAGTGGTTATTGTTCCAAATATTCAACAATGCAGTTGATAGGGTTTCAGTTTGAAATGTTGCTGATACCTAAGCAGGAGAGTCAGTTAATATGTGTAAAGCTGTAAAAGTCAGTACTAATTATTTCTCTCCCTTTTTTGCTTCCTTTCCTCACTATATCCCACCTTCTGTCCCTCCTTCCTTTCCTTTCCTATCTTTTCCTATCCTTCTTTCAAGGTCATGATTACAAATCATTGATATTTAAATATGGGAATTGAAGGATTACTGGATATAACTCTCAATGAGAAGTGAATAATTGTCCAATTACTAGAAAAAAGTATGGATGATGGACATGTGACAAAATTCTCAGAGTGAGATGTTTCAAATTGAGACTACTGAAAGAATTCAGGCTTTGTCAATGGCAATGCTTCAGACCTTGTCATGGAAGAGGATGATTAGAATAAGAAGCAAGGTGGGATCATTCAAAGAGAGGAGAGGAAGTATCTAAGTGGCCAAATTATTTTTAAGATTATCTCCTCTGAAGTACAAACTAGCAAGAATAACGACAATTAATATTAAAGGGTATGAAAGTGAGAAATTGAGTAGAGCATCTTAAGGATCCATAATACGAATTGTGGGTAAAGTATTCTAAAAATATGTGATTCAAACTTGATTGCAGGATAATGGAGGAAATTTTTCTTTTTTATTTTTTGGTTTCTACCTAAATTGCTGAGGGTTTCACTAAGTTGTTGAGGTAAGCTCAAACCTGCCTCAGCCTGCCAAGTACTGGAATTACAGATGTGTGCCACCACACCCAGCCAGAATTTTCTAAAGCTGCAATTAGAAGGAAAGAGAATACATGTCCCTGTAGTATAAAGCATATGCCCCTATCCTTGGAACTTGTGATATAATTGCAGATATAATTAATTAAAAAACCTTGAAATTAGTAAATCATCTTGGATTATCATGGTAGGACAAATCAAAGGATTCCTATAAGAGGATTATGAAAGGGTCTGAGTCAATGAATAGATGAGAGGATAGAAGCAGAGGTCAGAGTGAGTCAGCCAAGAGCCATGATCTGGGGAAGCCTCTAGAAGCTAGGGAAGATGACTAAATTCTGTCTTTGAACTTGAAAAAGGAATAGGCCCTACCAGCCTATTTTAAATTGTTACTTCTAAATCTGTAAGATAATGAATTTGTGTTGCCTCAAGTCATGACTTTTGCAATAAATTTTCACAAAAGCAATACATCCAAAGAGTAGAACATCCTGTGGGAGAAAAGACAGCCATCACCTGCAAAAGAGGCCATTTCCTGCAGGGAGAGCTGGGTGTCCCAGCAAACACACGAGGGCTGAGTTACAGCGTACATGGTGAGAACACTGGGGAAATACTTTAGGAGTTTGGAAAGAAGAGAAGATGAATTCACAAAAAGGAGGATGTACAGACCTTTATATGAATAGGAATTCTAGGAGAAGAAAGATGAACTGGAGTTCTGGGCTGACAAAATGAAGACTGGGTTCATATTAGTGGTCACAGACATTCAGCGGTGATGAGTTAGGAAAGGCAGAAAGGATTTCCAAGGCATACTCACATCTGCCCACAGAGGCACAGGGAGCATCATCTCACTCGGTCTCTTTATACTACTTAATTACGCAAACTTCTAGGACACTTTCTTCAAGCTTATGGAGAGAATAAAAGATGAATGATTCAATAGTAAATTAATGCATAAACACCAGAATCTGAGGAACATAAGTAAGTCAACTTGAGCACCTAAATTTAAAAGGGGGAATTAAGTGACTTTGTGGGTTTTGGAGAGATGAGTTTGCTTGAATCATGGTATATGATATGGAATCCTATAAGAAGAAGTGATAGATACTTCAGATTTGCATTACATGCATCTGTCTGTCTGAATTCAGGAGAGAAAAGGGATCATATGAATTGTTCATCATGATGAAATGAAATATAATTATCAATAGCAAGGACGACTGTGGCTTTTTCTCTTCATGTTGAGAGCCAGCAATTCGGAAAGGAATTGAGATAATTTACATTCACCTTTGGGAATCCAAAATTCTTATATTAATTTTTACAAGGCAAAACAGTATGATGAATATGGGTTACTCAAATAAAGGTAGGGTCTGAGGAAACATAAAAAAAAATCTCATGTCATGTTTGCAAGTAAAATTGCAATTTTAATAACGGTGATGAAAAAGGAAAAGCCATGTATGATGATTTCTCATATTCTTTCCTACTGAAAAATGAATGCCTTATTCTACCGTGAGCTTACAGTACAATATGCTAGTCCATGAATTTTGTAGAAGAGGAATCCATAGGAGACCATCAGGGCAGTGATAGAAGTCCCACAGCCTATATTCAACAGCAGTTGCACATGTATTCGTTCAGCAAGCAGTACTGGATTTTCACAAACATGCTGACTTATGATGACCAAAATGATAAATGAATAACTAGCAGTGGAGCCTGAATAGCAGTAAGTGGAAGTGAGCAGATGGTGTGTGAATATCACACTGGCGCTGGAAAATAGCAGAACAGACAGCCATGCTTACTACGGTGGCAGATTGACTGGCTAGAAAAAGCTCGAGTGCACTTGTAGTGTTTTCCCTCGTGTTTTAATTGGAGACATAAAAGTTCATAGTAAGCACCATATCAGTTTGAAATAAGTCAAATTCAACTTAGTGTCAGCCCTGATGTATGCATTTAATTTTGAATAATTAGCATAAAAATGAACTATTTTCTCTGTTAACAGTTTCTAATGATTTTAGTGGATATCCTTTGAAATAAAACGTAAGTGATCTCAGAAGAGCATGAATGTTATGCTACTTATTTTATATGATATACTGCTTCTGATAAAATGTGATTTTTAATTATTTTGAAGAAAATATAGCCAGTATTTAGGCATCTCTAGCTTACTTCAAAAGGTTGTGTTGAATCATCCAAATGATAGCTATCTTTATACTGGAATGATGCTACTTGCGTATAAATTTGTGGGCAATCAAAGGTGAATTGAGAAAGAAGATTCCCCAGATAAGTAAATATCCTGGTGCTTGAATTTAAAAGATCAATGACAAAAAAACAAAATGGATTGGAAACAAGAGGAAATAGCAATCCGAGGAACACATTAATAAGATGATTTGAAAATATGTTAGAGTTAGAAAAAATGTATTTAAGAGCTTTCAAATACTATGACTTATCTTCTTTATCATAGTATTCTTCAGGCAATTATGCAAGAAATTCTTGTCCTCATAAAATGATTGTGCCTCCTCTGGCCTGAACAAATAGGGAAAAACATCAGACCTTTGATATGAGTAGACTAAATATGGCAGAATATCAATGTTATATAAAATGTGTGGCTGAGAGTATGTGATCTTGCCTAAATGAGACGCAGCGAATATTGCCTGCTCTGAAGCTTCTTGATCCAGTCATGACTCACAGAAATAATTTGCAAAAAAGTGTAATTAACTTTCTGATATGAATATTTAATAGAATATTTAAGATATTTTGAAGAGTAATATATGATCAATGCCTGAATCAGTTTTAAGAAACCTTTATCCTATAATTAATGAATAATCCAGTATTTTATTGCTTTCATGAATATATATGATACCTTAAATTTCAGCCACAAATATATGCCATTTACTATCATTATGTTGAAAAATATGATTTTGAAAAGCTTAGAGATTATTTGGCTGGGTTTTGATCTTTCAAGATGAAAATCTATTGCATGATCCCTGGGGATATATATTAAATTGACTAGTTTATTTGGCTCCTATGTTGTTTAATGATTTTCTGAATCCCATAAATTTAATTATGTACACATAGACTTGGACAAATCTACAAAATAAATCCTCTTTCAGTGTTTAGGGACCATTTTATCTGCAATCCATAGTTAGCATCCAAGATACTTGAACTGGTTATGCAAGAGTTGCTTTTATAGTAATCTGGTTACAGGATGTTCAAAACAGCAAAGTAGAAAAAAATTCTAACAGAGCAAGAATAAGAAACAAAATACATACTATTTACTATTTAATGGTGGAAAGACAGAAATTGCAACCAAAATTGATTATGTGATTACCCTCATGGTTTTAAAAACTGTGTTTTACAGAGTAACTACTGTAGCACCCCACTGTCCAATTGTCTTTATATCAGTGGCAGTTTATAAAATATTTAGTCCATGTCACTTTTATTGACTGATATAGAGTCAAAAGCCATATGTATTTTACTTAATTTCAAAGTAATATTGAGTGTCACTTAGATTCAATTTACTTGAGACATTTCTTTTTTTATACTTTTATAATGTAGTTCATAGTGATAGTGACATACATGCACACAACACTTGAGGGCTCTCCCCTTCCCCATTCAGGATATTGAGATTGACATTCATATGTATTTTCACATATGTACATAATGTCAATGGAAATGATTCCTTCATTGATTCTCCCTCTTCCCCACCCCCTTCCCCTAGACCACCTCCCTGGCTCCACTACGGTTTCTCCTCCATTATCTAAAGACCTTCTGGTATCCCAATTACTCCCTAGGAGAAATTCCTTATGGAGAATCAGAGCTACATAATGCCTAATCCCTTCCTAGATGGAGTGATTATATGAATCACTATAAAGATGTGCTAAAAAGGTTCAGGAAGAAGAGTGTCTCTTTTGATTATCAGAATTTTAATATATCAGTGAGATCAAGGGACTATCCTCCAAACTGGAATAATCAAATGACACAGAGAAATGCCTTTCAGGAAGTAAATTAACCTCAGAATAAACTATTCAATTAATTCTCAAATCAGAAGTAGTATCTATGTTTTTTAAAAGAAAAGAAAAAATAGGAATTAAAAAGGGAATGAAGAATCAATAACGCCACATCAAGTAGTTTAGTAAAATATATCTCATTGTTTATTTATCAAATTATATCTTACCTGGACAAAAATGAAGCTTAATTTTCAATATAACATCTACTGGGCCCCAAAGCAATGGGCTAAATTATCATGAACTGAAACTTTCAAAACTGAGCAAAACTAAACCCTTTATCTTCATAAGTTAATTTATCTCAGTTATCGTCATTATTCTCAGGGATTTAATTATATCTAAGATATTTTCATTAACAAAATCTGACTAACACATATAGATAGAAAATTGAAGAGCTAGTTTCTTCCTTGGGATTAGGTGAATAAAGCTAGAGAAGAGTTTTCTTATGGTTGTTAATATGCTACATTGAAGCATATTGACCTCACAATTAAGGAAGAGCTTCCTGTGATTTTTAATATTTATTTTTTTCTTTGTAAAATTTCACTTACCAAATTTTAGATATTCCAGTCTTCATTTTTAATACTGTGAATTGAAGGAGTCAATAAATGAATTAAAGACCACAATAGACAGCACCTTTGGCAGCCTAAACCACATGGAAAACAGAGTATCACTCTTGGAAGACAGGTCACTCAAAACTGAAAACACAGTCAACAATATAGAGAAGACATTACAACAACATAACCTGAACATCCAAGAAATATGAGACAATATGAAACATTCTAACTTATGGATAAAAGACATTGAAGAAGGCCCAGAAGCACAAACCAAGGGTATCAGAAACCTCTTCAGAGAAATAATTTCAGAGAATTTCCCAAACAAAGAAAAAGACTTGGACATCAACATACATTCAGAACACCATTAAGACAAGATCAAAGACATAATCCAACTATATGGTGCTTGCAAGAAACTCGCCTTACAGTCAAAGATATCCATATGCTAAAGGTGAAAGGACAGAAAAACATATACCATGCAAATGGAGACTGAAAACAAGCAGGGGTAGCAACACTCCTGTCCGACAAAACAGACTTTAAGCTAAAACACATCAGAAAAGACAAAACAGATCACTTCTTATTAATAAAAAGAACACTCCAACAAGAAGATATAATGATAGTAAACATTTTGGCCCCAAATGTGGGTGCACCCACTTTTGTAAAACAAAGTCTTCATCATCCGGTCTCCAATAGACCCAAATACAATAATATTGGGAGACTTCAACACACCACTCATGACACTAGATCAAATTTCCAGACAAAAGATGAGTAAAGACTCTTCAGACCTAATGAACACTAAAAACCAAATGGACCTAATAGACATATACAGAATATTTCAACCAGCAACAGCTGAATTCACATTCTTCTCAGCTGCCCATGAAACCTTCTCCAAAATAGACCACATCTTGGGCCACAATACAAGCACCAGTCAATTAAAAAATGTTGAATAATTCCCTGCATCTTCTCAGATCACAACAGAATGAAATTAGAAATCAACATCAGGAAGACCAAAATAAATTACATAAATATGTGGAGACTGAATGATTCACTCTTGAATGAGGACAGGATCAGAAAAGAAATAAGGGGAGAAATTAAAAACTCCTGGTATTAAATGAAGCTAGACACCCAACACATCAAAACCTATAGGACATTTTGAAGGTGGTGTTAAGAGAAAAATTTATAGCACTGAGTGCCCACATAAGAAAAACAGAAAGTCACCAAATAACCTAATGACAAACCTCAAGGACCTAGATAAACAGGAACAGTCTAATTTCAAAGCCAGTAGAAGACAGGAGATAATTAAAATCAGAGCAGAAATCAATGAAATAGAGAATAAATAAATATAAAAGATCAACAAAACAAAAAGCTCATTCTTTGAAAATTTTAACCAGATTGGCAATCCCTAGCCAACCTAACCAAAATAAAGAGAGAATAAACTCAAATTATTAAAATCAGAACTGAAAAAGGAGACATCATTACAGACAGTGGAGAAATTTAGGGGATCATTAGGAACTATTTTTCATATATTCCAACAAACTGGAAAACATGGAAGAAATTGACAGATTTCTAGACACATGCATTCTACTTAAATTGAACCAAGAGGATATAGAAAATGTAAACTGAGCAGTAGCAATCAATGAGAGAAACAGCAATAAAAAGCCTGCCATCAAAGAAAAGCCCAGGTCCAGACAGATTGTCAGCTGAATTTTAAAAAGCATTTAGAGAACTAAATCCAATACTTCACAAGTTGTTCTGTGAAATCAAAAGAGATGGAATTCTTCCAAACTCCTTCTATGAGGATACAGACTTCATATCTGTATCACCTTAGACCAAAAACAAATAAAGATATATCAAGAAAAGAAAATTACAGACCCATATCATTGATGAGCATAGATGCAAAATTTTAAACAAAATATTAGCCATGAGCCTTCAAAACCACATCAAAAAAATTGTATGCCATGACCAAGTTGGCTTCATCTCATGAAAGCAAGGCTGGTTCAACATATGCAAATCAATACATGTTATTCATCACATAAATACAACTAAGGACAAAAATCACATGATCATCTCAATAGATGTGAAAAACATTTGACAAAATCCAATACCCGTCTGTGTCAAAAACACTGCAGGAAATCGGTATACAAGGAATGTAGCTCAACATCATTAGGGCAATATACAATTAACCCAAAACCAACAACATATTGAATAGGGAAAAACTGTGGGAATTCCCTTTAAAATCAAGGACAAGGATGCCCACTATAACCACTCCTTTTCAATATAGTCCTCGAGACTCTTGCCAGAGTAATAAGACAAGAGAAGGATATCAAAGGAATTCAAATAGGAAAAGAAGAATTAAAATTATCTTTATTTGAAGATGACATGATCCTATATTTAGAAGACCCAAAAAACTTAAACAAAAGACTATTTGAACTGATTAACAAATTCAGCAAAGCAGCGGGATACAAAATCAATCTAAAAAAGTAAGTAGCTTTTCTCTATGCCAATCATGAATCCACTGAGAAAGAAATCCAGGAAACAATTCCATTCACAATAACCTCAAAACCAATAAAATACATAGGAATAAACCTAACCAACGAGGTAAAAGACCTCTACAATGAAAATTATAAAACACGAAAGAAAGAAATTGAAGAAGATATTAGAATATGGAAAGATCTCCCTTGCTCTTGGATAGGCAGAATAAATATTATCAAAATGGCCATTATACCAAAAGTGATCTATAGTGTCATTGTAATCCCTATCAAAATACCAATATCATTCTTCACAGACCTAAAAAAAATTAGTCCTAAATTTCATATGGAGAAAGAAAAGACCCAGATGAGCCAAAGCAAATCTCAGCAATAAGAACCATGTAGGAGGCATCACAATTCCTGACTTCAAATTATACTACAGAGTTATAGTAATAAAAACAGCATGGTATTGGCACAAAAACAGACACATAGACCAATGGAACAGAATAGAAGGTACAGAAACAAATCCATAAACTTATAGCCAATTGATTTTCAACAAATGTGCCAGACACGTACATTGGAGAAAAGATAGCCTTTTCAACAAATGATGTTGGGAAAACTGATTATCTGGGTGTAGAAAAATGGAACTAAACCCTTACTTCTCAACCTGCACAGGAGTCAACTTGAGATGGATCAAAGACTTGGAAGTTAGACCAGAGACTCTGAAGCTACTAGAGGAGGGCATAGGTCCAACACTTCTCCAACATATAGGCACAGGTAGAAACTTCCTCAACAAGACCCCAAAGCTCAGGAAATTAAAACAAGAAAACCATCAAGTGTCCACAGAGAAAGGCTATGGAATGGGAGAATTTCTTTGCCAGCTATCCCTTTGATAGAGGACTAATATCTAGAATATACAATGAACTTAAAAGACATTACATTAAAAAAACAAATAACCCAATCAAGAACTGGGCAATTGAAATGAATAGACACTTCACAAAAGAAGAGATACAAATGGCCAATAGATAGATGAAAAAAAGTTAAACATCATCAGCAATCAGAGAGATGCAAATCAAAACTACACTGAGATTCTATCTAACCCCAGTCAGAATGGCAATCATCAAGAAGTCAAAAAACAATAAATGTTGGTGAGGATGTGGGAAAATTGGAACTCTTCTACACTGTTGGTGGAATTACAAATTAGTTCGGCTGCTATGGAGATCAGTGTAGAGATTCCTCAGAAAACTGGGAATGGATCCACCATATGATCCGGCTCCTGGGTATCTTTCCAAAGGGGCCAAAATCAGATAACTACAGTAATATTTGCATATCCACGTTTATAGCAGCACAATTCACAATAGCCAAATTATGGAACCAACCTAGGTGTCTATCAACAGATGAATGGATTACAAAATTATGGTAAATACATACAATGGAATTCTACTTAGCAATAAAGAACAAAATTATGTCATTTGCAAGTATACATGCACCTTACATGTAATATTTAATGTGTATATTAGGATTAAAAATATATGTATAAATCTAAAAAATTAGTTTATATCATCTTATAATAATTAAATAGTCTAGACAATACATGTCAAAAGATATATTTGGACATGAATATAAGGAGTTTAATTTCTTTTAATAAGTGAGGTATCAAATGTCAAATTATCTAAGAATTGAGAAAGTCTTTTGGTTTCAATAATATATACCTGTTTCGTATGAATGTAGTCACATTTCCTGCTTATGGGTAAAGCATTTTTTAAAAAATTTTAACAACTTAATTTTATTCTGTGCAGAGGGAGACTTCTATAATAAAGAATAACCTAGGTTACTTATAAAGAATACAAATCTAGGCCAGGTGTAGAGGCACACACCTGTAATCCCAATAACTTGGTAGGCTGAGACAGGAGGATTTCAGGTTTGAGCCCAGCCTCAACAATTTAGTGAGACCCTGTTTCCAAATAAAAATCAAAATATGGCTGCAGGTGTAGCTTGGAGGTCGAATGGCCCTGAGTTCAATCACCAGCACCACACACACACACACACACACACACACACACACTTTACAAACCTTAACTAAACCCAAGGCCAAATATATAGGAATCTTTGGATTGGCAATGCAGGAATGAACATTTAATAGGATTTCTATGTAATTCTGATGGACATTCAGGTTTTAGAACAAGTCTCTTTATTGGGGGAAAGGATATTTTTTCTTTCTTATTACATGATTATAATACTCCCAATTTGTTTGTAGTCCATCATAGCCCTTGAACATTTATAATGAAATATAGAGGAGTGAGAATGCAATGTATTTTTGTCTTCCTTAAAAAAAATTATTCTCAGACTAATCTCACATAGCATATTTTCTAATTCCGTCCGTTTTTCCTGTATGCTTTCTATGCTTTCTCTCATTTGTGGAAGCTAGAGAAAAAAGAAGAAACATAGGGATCTTTAAATAATTCAGACAGATACCTGTAGATTAGTTGGAGAGGGTCAGGAGAGGGAATTAGGGAGGGGAGGAGAGAGGATTGAATTAGGAAACAGTTCAAATAAGACTCTGGTAATATGTGAAAGTATTACCACCAACCTCACTAACTCAAGTGGGGAGGGAGAAGGGGTGATGTAAAGACTCAAAATGATTAAATTATATTAGCCATCACATATGTAGCTATATTTTTGGGTTTCTGAATTGTTTAGAGAATATTAAAATTAAAGTATACTAACAGCAGTCATATTATTCCAATTTTAAAAAATTTAGGCCATGCTTTATACATATTATTTACACAATGGTACTGAAATTGATATTGCACTTGTTTTATTTCAACAAAATCTTCTAAATGATAACAATGCATAATAAAAATGTTATGTAAAATAATTGCATCCAAAATTACTCATTATTGCCTTTATCACATTACATGCATCAGAAGCCATAATTATTATCTCCATTTTCATTACAGAAATATATTCAGTTTATACCTTGGCATTATTCTGATTACACAAAGCCCCATTAAAATTAGTAATGAGCAAAACTGAAAAGGTACAAATATTCAAACTGTATGTGCGTGGTAGCTTTCTAAAGGAAAATCATTCAAAATGCTTAGCTCTTTGACCTGGGAAGTTTGTAAATATGCTCCAATTTGTGGGCTAGTATTTTCTGTTTCAGTTTGCTTTGAAAGATTGGATTGATATTTTACATAAGATTAGATTATTGACATGTAAGAATTTGCAGTAGATGATAAGGACAAATGAGGAATGTTCTTATGAATGGACTATCGATCTTGAGAGCTTTCGTGCTATGTGAATGTGATTTTATCATATGGTATAAAAGTTGATTTCTCTCATTATTTTCAAAATCTTAAACCTTCAGTTTATCTAGGTAGTGACACATGGAAGATTCAAGAATCATTTTGTACTGCTACGTTATTTTCCGAGAACTCCAGAAATTTCTAAGCAAATATAGGTATCCAGTTAAAACTGTAAGAGCCACAGGGAATCCATAATGCTCCAGGGAATTTGTTTCTCATGTTGAACTATCCCTAGTGAAGGTTTCATACTAGGATGCATCAATCATATGTCAGTTCAGGGAAGTATTTTGTGGAAGATTGAGTAAGGATCACATCTCATTCTGATTTCCATTGACAGCTCTTAATAAACACTGTATGAAGAAGTTCACAAAGCAACTGGAGATCAAAATGAGCTTTCTTGTTAGACATGCTCCACTTTTAGGAACAACCCAAGTTCAAACAAACAAAAAACAACTACAAAAACACCTGTCATCATTCAAACTTTGTCTTTTCTTTCTCCAAAGTAGGAATTTTCAGGAAGGAGAGAAATCTGTATTAAGAACCTATCATATTCTGAGATTTTGAACTAATGACACAGAAATGAGAATTAAAACAGTATGTAGAGTATGAAGGAGTAATTGATGGGTAAACTAGTGTGGTTGTTTATAATTATACCTAGTATAATAATGAACCCTCTATCAAATAGCCCTGCTTGGGGGACACATACAGTTTCACCCAATGGGAAATCAATGAAGCTTTAGAAAAAATCTGTATGCGCATATGTACACATACACACAAATATTAACCTACATAAATATATATATACACACATTTCATATATAGTTTCATTTAAGATTCATATGTATAATTTCTTTTAATTCATATTAATAATACTTCATTATAAAACAAGATAAATCTGAAGATAAATCTGAAGATAAATAAAAATAAGTTGGTCTTAGCAATTTCTATAAATTATGTTTAACATAAATAAAAATCACTTTATAACAATATAAAGGAGAAGAGTCATATATTTGTATTTAAAATATCTTGATTACAAATATTTTGGTGAATGACTGTTTCCAATTGTTTTTTAAGTAATGAGACTAAACGTTTCAAACAATAACCTTGGTGTTTTAGCAGAATACCACAGAACAGCTCATTGTCTGGGCCAAGCACATTTCCTTTGGAATAAAATGAACACTGAGCAGTAGTTTGTGGGATGAATGAATTGAGAAGCACTTACTAAGTGCTCTCTGACTTCAACAGTAGTTTAGGTAAGTTCTCCAAGATCAATGAGATCGACTGTTTACAAGTTTATCTTGAGGAAATCAAGTAAAAAAATGGGCTAGGTAATTGATGCCTATTAAACTACATAGATAACTGCTAATTGAATCAGGCATCAGACATGTGGTATAATACATGAATATTATGATAGATAATATCTAGCCAATTTGACATTAAAGCTGTCAAATCAACAATCACACCCCAATTTATGTGCTTATTTATCTGTATAGTTTATAAAATTCTTCTATTGTACCAATTTTTCAAAATGAAAAAAGACTTAAGTAGTCATGACCTGGCCTATGTGAAATCCATAAAAATTAGCAGAATCAGAACTGGAAATTGAGGTCTCTGTCTTCATTTGTTTATGTATGCATTTATTCATTTATATATATTTGACTGAAAAAATCATATACCTTTTCATGTAAAACATGATGTTTTTAAATATTTGTACATTATAGTATGGCTCAATTGTATATTATATGTGTATTACTTCACAACACTTTTCATTGTAAGAACACTTAAAATGTATTCTCAGTGATTTCCCAAATGCAATACATATTATTAAGTATAGTCACCAAGTTGTACGATAGATATCATGAATTTATTCCTCCTATCTAACCAAAATTTTATAACCTTTGAAATTTTTGTGTCCTCCTCAAGCCACATGTCTCCACTTCTATGACTTCAAGGTTTTATATTCTACATATAAAAAGACATCATACAGTACTTGTCTTTCTATTTTGGGCTTATTTCATTTATTCTACTATTTTCTAGGTTTATCCACATTGTTGCAAAAAGCAAGATCTCCTTATTATTGTTAAGCTTAAATAATATCCCATTGTACATATACACACTACTTTTTTGTGTTTCTGTGTGTGCATTCATCCACTGAGGCATATTTAGCTTGACTCCATTTCTTGGCTACTGTGAATAATACTGGTTGAGAGTACTATTGGTTAGGAGTTCAGATATCTCTTTGACATACTGATTTTATTTCCTTTGGATATGTAAACTCAGTAGTAGGATTGCTGGATCATATGGTAATTCTAAGTTTCTTTGAAAAGTTGATTATTTTGCTGATTTTACTTTTTGGTATTGGGGATTGAACCCAGGGGCATTCTACCTCTAGACTACATCTGCAGCCCTTTTTATGTTTTATTTTGAAACAGAGTCTCACTAAATTGCTAAGGGTCTCGCTAAATTGGTGATGCTGGTCTTGGAACCTGTGATCTTGCTGTCTCAGCCTCCCAAGTACTGGGATTACTGGAAGCTGATATCATGCCTGGCTATATTGTTTATTTTTTGAGAAAAGTTCATCCTATTATTTTTTTCATGGAAACTTCATGCTGTTTTCCATAGTGACTATGCTAATTTATACTTCCTCAAACATGTGAAAGAATTCCCTTTCCTCCACATCCTTGACAACACTTTTTTTTTTTGATAATAGGTATTTAACAAGCATGAGATAATTTGTCAGTTTTAGTTTGCATGTGTTTCAGGAGTAGTGATATTGAGCAGTTTTTTTCATATAGTCATTGGAAACTTGCATGCTTCATTTGGGGAAATAGATCTTTTCCCCATGCTTTTTTTTTCTGTACCGGGGTTTGAACGCAGGGGCGTTCTACCTCCGCGCTACACCCCCGGCCCTATTTTTTTATACTTTATTTTGAAACCGGGTCTCACGAAGTTGCGGAGGGCCTCACTAGGTAGAGAGAGAGAGAGAGAGAGAGAGACAGGGAGAGAGAGAGAGAGAGAGAGCTGAGCCTGGCCGCGAACCCTGATCCTCCGGTCTCCGCCTCCCAAAGTACTGGGATCACAAGCATGCGCCACCACGCCCGGCCCTTCCCCATGTTTTAATCAGGTTGTTTCCTTGTTATTGAGTTGTTTGATTTCTTTATATATTTTCTCGTTAACCTACTATCATATATGTGGTTAGAAAATATTCTTTCCCATTCCCTAGGTTGTCTTTCCCCCACTTTGATACTGGGGATCAAACCTAGGAGGATTTTACCTCTGAACTACATTTCCAGTCTGATTTTTTAAAATTTGGAAATAGGGTCTTGCTGAGAGCCTACCTAAGTTGCTGAGGTTGGCCTGGAACCTATGATGCTCCTGTCTTAGTCTCCCAAGTAGTGGGAATACAGACAGGTGCCACCATGCCCAGCCCTAGGTTGTCTCTTTAATCTGTTGATATCTTCCTTTGGTGTGCAGACCATTTCAGTTGGATTTAATCCCTTTTGTCTATTTTCACTTTTATTGCCTGTGCTTTTTTGTTATTCATATTCCCTATGAAGTGAACAGTGTTTTCTCTCAAGTTTCTGTCTTCAAGTTCAATGCCAATTTTACTGCATTATAACTTTAGATATAGATAATAAAGCCATACATATATCGATATATATACAGATACATGTAATAGAATTACATTAAAATATGTAAATATATTATGATGACCCTAAATGTGTCATATTTAAACTAATGATAATAAGAGAAAGTCTAAGTAAATGTTTGTGGGCAGAAGCAAGCCTCAAAGGAAACAGCGATGGAAAGCATCCACTGGCCTGTCTTCCTCAGAGCTGGGCTGTGATTTTTTTCTCCAAGGGAAACCTAAGAGTCAGCAGCATCCATGCTGCTGATTCCTCTCTTCAGTAGCCCCCATGTGATCTGTCTTTTCTTTCCTTCCACTCTGCCCATGTCTCCTGACCTCTGTACCTATCACTTGAGCTCATGCTACCACTGCCTGTCCCTGAATTGTTGAGATAGCCTTTTCATTGGTCTTTCTGGTTCAGAGGTCACTTCCCACAGTAACTTCCTTATACAGTATAGCATATCACCCCTCTGCTCTCAAGTCTTTCTGTCTAGATCACTAAATCATATCTCTCATCCACTCCAGCTCTCCAGTGGCTTGCCATATTATTTTAAGTAGATGCAAAACATTATCTATTATTGTCATCTTATTAAATATATTTTACCTTTACCTCCATTCTCAACCCTCCACTCCTAAACTTATTCTGTTCTAACTTTAGTGTTCCTTAAATATGGGTGGTACCTTCCTACTTTAGGGCCTTGATGTTACTATTCCTTCTCCTTTCAGGTATCTTCAAGTCTTTGAGAAAGCACCACCTTTTCAGAAAGATTTTCCCATTATTTTACTTTTTAAAGTAGAGCCCTCCCAAATAAAATCCTACTTTGAAACATGACACTTTCTCTTCTGTTTCTGTTTTATCTCTCTTCATAGCACTTATTAACAATTGTAAATTACTCTATCTTTAGGGCATAGATTTACCTGGCATTTGGTAATCTCCAAATTAGTATTTGTTGAGTGAGTTATCAAAAATTATAATTTTCCTACTTTCAGTATTTAATTGTGATGGAAACTGTGAATATCAATAAGGGACTAGGTCAGACAGAGATCCAAACCTAGCCAGAAGATTATTAGGAACAAAAACTACAATATAACAATCCATGTAACATTTATTAAATGCCTATTCTGCAACAGGCATGTGACAATTATTTAATATCTGTAGTTCTGTATTTTTAATTAATATAATATTCTTTATTGAAGGAAATAGATTTGGAGAAGTGAGATACCCAGGCAAGTTTCTTTTCACATAGAGAATAAGAGATTCTCATTCCCAAGAGTCTCTGTCACTTCTACCACATTGTGGAAATTTAGGATACTCACCGATTTATAGGACTCATGCAGTAACTTCATAAATTTAACCAAAAAACATTAGTCACCTAATCTCCTATGGATCTTCTAGAGATGCACATGACTTTTATCAAAACTTTAAACTAAAGCTATAACTCAGTCTGTAACACTGTGTGTGTTTGTGTGTGTGTGTGTGTGTGTGTGTGTGTGTGTGTGTGTGTGTCTGTGCGCACATGGTACTGGGTTTTGAACCCCGGGGCATTCTACCTCTGAGCTATACCTCCGTATTTTTTGTTTAGAAACATGGATTCCCTAAATTGCTGAGGTTGTCCTGGAACCTGTGATCCTCCTGTCTTGGCCTCTCAAATTCTAGAATTACAGGCATGAACCACCATGACCGGCTCTAACACAGGTTTTGTCTTTACTCTGTGACCTTCAAATAGCAACATTTATCTATTCATTTAGAAATCTATCTATCCACTCATCGCTTTATTTCTCATGAATTCATTCACTTGTTGGGTGAATACTTGTTAGTATTAACCTAATACTTGTTAGGTTAGTACTTGTTAGGTACTTTCTTATTAATGTGTAATTTCCTTATTGTTTTATTTATTTATTACGGTACCAGGGATTGAAGCTAAGTGTGATCAGCAATTTAGTGAAGCCCTCAGCAACCCAGTGAGACCCTGTTTTAAGATAAAAAAATAAAATAGGAGTGGATGTGTAGCTCAGAAGTAGAATGTCCCTGGGTTCAATCCCCTGTACCAAGAAAAAAAGAAAGGAAGGGAGGGAAGGAGGAAGGAAGGAAGGATTCTGATTGTTAACTCTTTTTGCTTTGCCTGAAATATTTTTTTCTTTTTCTATATACTCTTTCCTAAGCCCATCTGTTTAATGGCAAACCCACCAGCTTCAACTTCTCCTTTGTCTTTTTTATTTTCTTAGAAGAGTTTCTGTAACTACTGATAAAAACTCCCCATTTGAATTACTAACTCATTTGGGTGATAATTCGAGTATGCTGGACTTCTTTTCCTTCCTACGCATTTCTACATGAAAGCTCAGCACTCTCGAATGTTAGAAGCAATAATATTACTGAGAATATTAAAGAAAGACTTATCCTATCCAATCAGTAGAGATACATAGAACTTCGTAGATCACTGTTTTGATTTACAGCTTAGGGCAGAAATATATGAAAACATAACAATGGACATGCATTATTTATGTTTATACAGTTCGCCTACAGGATAAGATAACATTTCTATTTTTCTTCAATGACAGCAACTGTAAAAGTATTATAGGGAATAACTTAAGAAATAAATATTTACAATGCATATTGTTCACATATATCTTGTGTCATAAATAGGAAATTATTGAGCTCCATTTTTTCCACCTAATGAATGGGTGACATACAATTTTTTCCACTTAAACAACAAAAATTCTTTAATCATATTTAAGTCTCTTTTTTTCTCACCACCACTGATAAAAACTTGAATCAGAAAATCTTCCTTCCAAAACACATACACATATAATAGTTAATTAATAGCAAAAGAAAAGAGTTATACATTTTGTTTTCAAAATAATAAAATCACCAGGACCATCTATTGATGGTAAATACAACTTGAGAAACTGATGCTTTTACCAACTTTCTGTTTGATAATATCGTAGCAGTTCCATTTACAAGTGATTATTATACTTGTTTCATATTTTATTATTTTTTTTTTGAAGCACTGTGTGTGATTTAATTTGTAGTCATTTGAAGGAATCATATAGTTGATTGGGATTTTTTTTTATGTTTTTATTGGTGCATTGTAGTCTCACTTCACAATGAGTATCAGTTTGGTGTTAACATACATGCACACAGCTCTTGGTGTCCCTCCCCCCTGCGTCCCCCCC
>PVJS01012119.1:29608-44500 GCA_004027185.1 Glis glis | reverse complement strand
TTTCTTTTAGGATTTTCTCCAGTGTTGGCTTGGTCCTCATGAATTCTTTAAGTGTTTGTTTATCATGGAACATTTTTATTTCTCCATCAATTTTAAATGATAGCTTTGCTGGATATACCAGTCTTGGTTGGAAGTTGTTTTCTTCCAGAGTCCGGAGTACTCCATACCAATCCCTCCTGGCATTCCTGACTTGGGTTGAAAAGTCTGGGGTAATTTTTATTGTTTTGCCCCTCTATGTCACCCTTTCTTTTGCTCTTGCTGCTTTTAAGATTCTTTCTTTGGCCTCTACATTAGACATTTTAATTATTACATGGTGTGGTGAGGTCCTTCTTTGGTCCTGTCTTGACGGTGTTCTATATGCCTCCTGTATGCAAATGTCCGAGTCCTTTTCTAGATTCGGAAAGTTATCTGAGATTATTTCTTTAAAGAGGTTTTTTATATTCTTAGTCTGTGTTTCTAATCCTTCTTCAATGCCTTTTATCCTTAGATTAGGACGTCTTGCATTGTCTTGTATTTCTTGGATGGCCAGGGTGTGTTGTTGTAATATCTTCTGTATATCTTTGACTGTGTTTTCAGTTTTGAATGAACTGTCTTCCAGGAGTGATACCCTGTTTTCCATGTGGTCAAGCCTACCTGAGTTGGTTTCTATTGCAGTCTTTAATTCGTTTATTGCCTCTTTCATTTCGTTCAGTGTTTCTTTCTGATTCTTTCTTAGAGCCTCAACTTTTTCCTTCATCTCCTCTACACTTTCTTTGAGGCCTTTCATCATTCTGAAGATCAAAATTCTGAATTCTCCATCTTGCATTTCCTGTAGGTCAGTATCAGTAAACTCACTTGATGCATTGTGGGTATTGTATCTTCACTGTTCCTCATTCTCGTGTTTTAGATGTTTTCAATTTTGTGTTTCTGTTGTCTCTGCATCATCTTCCTTTCTATGTATAAGATCTCTTGTTGGTCTCTGTAGACCCAATTGGGTTAGTACGCTGCAGGTTGTGGTCCCCTCTCATCTTGTTGACCAGGGTGTGGTGTGTGTATGTGGGGGGGCACACAGGGTCCGGATCTCAGGTGTTGGCACGTGAGGCACACTTCAAGGCGAGGTGCCAGAAGATACCCGGTCTCCGAGGCGCAGGTGCACACGTGCTCCGGGTCTCAGGGGCATCGCTGGAGGTTGTTCGGGCTCTGATGTGCAGTGCTGCATATCTCGCACAGGCCCTGGGGGGTGCGAGCTCTGGGTGTCAGGTGGTAGTGCCTGAGGGTGCACAGGCGCTGAGGCACTATGCTAAGGATCACACGTGGGCCCTTGTGAGGTGCTTGGGCTCCTGGAATTCGGTGGTGGTGCAGGTGTGTGCCCTGGCTCTAAGGCCGTGTGGAGGGTCGTGCGGGTATTAAGTGGCGGCGTCAGAGGGTATCCGGGCTCTGAGGTGCAGCACAGGGGCTCCTGGGTTGCATGGTACAGCACAGCTGGCTTGGGCTGGGCGCGGCTGTTTGCCCTGATCGTGCTGGACGGCGCGGCTGTTCGCCTGTGTCGCATTGGTTCACGTGACTGACTGCCTGGGTTGCACAGGAATGCGCAGCTGGCCTAGACTGGGTGCAGCTAGCTGCCCTGGTCATGCGTGAAGGCAGGGGGTGGGGGATGTCCTGGTCCCGCGTGGGAGGGTGTTGGTGGCCGCTTGGTTGTGTGGGTCAGCGCAGCTTGTGTAGGCCGATCATGGGGTCGCAGGGCGTGGTGTTGCGGGGCCGCTGGGTCACAAGCCGCGGGGGTCAGGCCGTGGGCCACTTGGGTCTGGGCTTGGGGCGTGGGGCCGCAGGGCACAGGGCGCGGGGCCGCTGGGTGCCGAGTCCTTGGCTGGGAGTGTGTGGCCGTGGGGTGCCCGGTTCTCCCTGGTTGCACGGGGTGATGTGGCTGGTTGTCAGGGCCGGTGTGTCTGGCCACCCGTGTGGCAGAGACACTGCTGGCCTAGGCAGGTGCAGGGGGCGGGGCCGCTCTGGTCGCGCGTTGGGGGGCGCACCTGCCCGCCCGATTGTGCAGGGTGGCACAGTTTGTGTAGGCGGGTCGCAGGGCCACGGGTCTCGGGGCCATGGGACGCAAGCCGAGAGGGCACGAACTGAGGGTGTACAAGCCGCAGGTGCGTGGGCCGTGGGCTGCCCTCGTCTAGGCTGTGGGCGTGGGGCCACGGGGAATGGAGTGCGGGGGCGTGGGGCCGCGGGGCGCACGGGTCTTGGCTAGGGGCGTGAGCCCCGCCGCACGGGATGATATGGCTGGTTCCCTGGCCGGCATGTCTGGCCACCCGCCCGTGTGGCAGAAGTGCTGCTGGCCCAGGCGGGCGCAGGGGGCAGGGCCACTCGTCACGCGTGGAGGGACGCGTCTGGCCGCCTGATTGTGCAGGATGGCACGCGGCTTGTGTAGGCGGGTCGCAGGTTTGCAGGATCCCCACACTGCGGTGCACGTGCCCCGAGCTGAGGGTGCACAAGCCGCGGGTGCGTGGGCCGTGTGCTGCCCAGGTCTGAGATGGGGGCGTGGGGCTGCAGGGCATGGGGCGCAGGGGTGTGGGGCCGCGGAGTGCACGGGTCCTGGATGGGGGCGAGGGGCCGCAGGGTACCCAGCTCTTCCTGCTCGCACGGGGTGATGTGGCTGGTTGCCTGGGCTGACATGTCTGTCTGCGTGACCTAGGTGCACTGGCCTAGGCAGGGCGCAGGAAGTGGGGCCGCCCCGGTCTCGCGTGGTAGGGTGTAGCTGGCTACCCGGTTGTGCAGTGCGGCGGGATATGGCGAGTGGGGCACGGCGCAGTGCGCGGGGTGCAGGGCGCTGGGCGCGGAGGTTTCCCCAATCTTGGCTGACATGGGACTCTGATGCAGGGTGCTGGGGATTGCGCGGGCTTGTAGCGCAGTGGAGGGGGAGGTGTTCGGTCGGGGCAGGAGCCCACGATCTGCTGCTGTGATGGCCCCACCACTCTCGGAATTCTATTCCGGTTTCTCCTTTAGATCTGTCTGTGGCACCGGGGGCTGTTAGCCCCGGCAGTAGGGACGGGGTAAGATGGCTCCTTACTGATCCTACCATCTGCCGTCTTGGGATTGCAGCTTTCTGAGGAATTCTGGAGCTGGTAGACTCTGTGTCTGCGTATTCGTACTTGGGTTACTGGATTTTGGGTTTTGAATCTTCTGTGTCTGTGCAATGTTGTTTATTTCTGAGTCCCTGAGTCGATTCTGAAACAGTTTTGAGACAGGCTCATTCAGGGGCTCCTATTCTGTCACCATCTTGCTGCTTCTCTCCATAGGTTACTTTTTAAAAAAGAAATGAAAAAAACATTCAAAAGAGATCAGTCACAAAACTCCACATCCTACCATGATGCTACCAAGTTCTCTCATTTAAAAATAGGTAGGGTTTTAGAAAAGTATGCAAAGCAAAAGAGAATGTAGTTTTTAAAATAATTTTAAGGAACAGAACTCATCTGCTAAATTCATATTTCATAAATTCATTAGATTTACAAAAGATGTTGTTCAACAGTTCATTGAGTCCTATTCAATATTTATCTTCAGCTACAGAGAATATATCAAAATATGGATTTTTCTACCACTAAAGTAGCATAGTTAATTACAGCATCCAGAAAGACATATCAACATAAACAACATGTATAATTCATCTACTTAAAGTTATTGCTAATTCTATCCCCACATCTACTGTAATAAAAAAAGTTTTACTGCAATACAATGTTATCCCTCATAGTTTAGCTAATAAAGTGCATTTTATCTTTAATTCTCTCTAGGTTGTAATACATCTTTCTTGGTAGATGAACAGAATATTCCACTATTACCTACAAATTTGTATTTTCTTCATGAATGACTCTATGAAGTACTTATTGTAAAGTAAGTGGTCTAATGCAATTTGAATACAATGCTTTTTGATAGATTATTAATTTAAAGGAAAGAAAATCTTTGTATATTAGTATTAGAATAGAGTGTATCTAAGAATCATAGACTCTTAAAGGATGGAATACTGCTTGAAACAGTGGATACCAAGGTTTTAACCACTAAGAACCTCATAGGAATCTAATAGGAATCATGTTTATAAAGTTTTCCTGCACCCTTGAGATTGCATTTAGAAAAATAATGGTTAATTTTCTCACTCATAAATATATGGATATATAAGCCAGGTGTGGTGGCGCATGTAATCCCAGCACTTGGGAGGCTGAGACAGGAGGATCGCAGGTTAGTGGCCAGCCTCAGCTACTTAGTGAGGCCCTCCTCAACTTAGTGAGACCCTGTTTCAAACAAAGAATAAAAAATAGGGCTGGAAGTGTAGTTTGGAGGTAGAATTCCCCTGGGTTCCATTCCCAGTACGGCAATAAATAAATAAATAAATAAATAAATAAATATATAAATTCCCACATTCCAATGGGCTTTAGGCTGGAAATACTGGAAATAGCCCATGGGCCAGTGTGAGTGCTGTGTGATGATGAAGAGGGTGATTTCTGAGCCAGACGTGGTGGCACACACTTGTAATCCCAGTACTTGGGAGGCTGAAACAAGAGGATCGCAGGTTCACGGCCAGCCTCAGCAACTTAGTGAGGCCATCTGCAACTTAGTGAGACCCTGTTCCAAAATAAAAGAATAAAATAGGGCTGGGGGTGTAGCTTGGTGATTTCTGGAACAGAATGCCTTGGTTCAATCCCAGATCCACCACTCACTAGTTATGTGATCTGGGGTTATTTCCTTAACATGGAAATAATGAGAATAATGAGAGTAACTACATCATAGGAGTAAATGCTAATATGTATAAAGCCCTTAAACAATGCTTGACAGAATTGTGAATTGTTATAATAATATTTCCATAGTAGTTCCTGAGAACTACAACAGAATTTATCTATTCTATGTTCTCCAAAGTCAAGTATCCTTTTCTGTAGCAACATTTTCTTGACTGCTGGCCATCCATCTCCTTCTTGAACATGACCAACCAATAGAGAATGTGTTAGTTACCTATTGACACAGTGATACTGCATAACAAAGCACCTCGAAACACAGTGACTGAAAACCATAAGCTTTTATTTAGTTCATAATAAATAAATGGGTCAGCAATTTAAACTGGACTTGCCTAGGCAGCTCTGGGTTGAGTTGTACTCAACTTATGTATCTGGAGATCACCGGCCCTCCAACTTACTAACATACTTTTTATTGAAGAATGAACCCAGGGTAATTCTACCACTGAGATACATCCCCATGCCTCTCCCCTACACACATTTTTTTTTAAACAGGGTCTCGCTAAGTTGTGAAGGCTGGCCTCAAACCAAGTACTAGGATTATAGACATGCACTACCACACCAAGCTAGAGTAAGTCATTCCAATTCATGTGAATCTTAATCCTCCAACAGTCAGACCCAAGAATGTTCCCATGGTGCTGGCAAAGGTACAAAAGAAAATAAATGCCAATGTGCAAGCCTCCTTCAATCCTCTGCATTGTCACATCTCCTAACATCCTATCATCCAAGCAGTTTATGCAGCTTAGCATAGCATTAAGGGATGAAGAGATCAACCTGACACACTGGGAGGCACTGCAAAGTTACATGGCAAAAGACATGGATGCAGGGAGTGATGAAGGGTTAGGTCATCACTGCTGTCATACACAGGGAGCTTAGTAGGTCAGAAGGCAGCCCTTTGCAATTATCAGACAGATATTCTTGGAGCTGAGCCATACTGTCCCTCTCTTTAACCTCTCTGATTTCTTCTAGTAAATTCTCTGGAGCTACAACTCCTGTCAGTCTAGTCATTCTTCTAAATGACATTAAGTGTCATTAAAATATTTGATTGGGTTTAGCATAAATCATATCTTTTTTTGTGGTACCGGGGATTGAACCCAGGGGCATTCTACCTCTGAGCTGCACCCCCAGCCCTATTTTTTATTCTTTATTTGGAAACAGGGTCTCACTAAGTTGTGGAGGGCCTCACTAAGTAGCTGAGGCTGGCGGCGAACCTGCAATCTTCCTGTCTCAGCCCCCCCAAGTACTGGGATTACAAGCGTGTGCCACCACACCCGGCTTATAAATCATATCTATTACACGCTAAAAAAGGAAAACATTCAGTCCCTTGTTTATTTATTTATTTATTTATTTATTTATACATTGTAATCATACATCTTGATGGGTTTCAGGGTGGTAGAAGTATACATGCACACATTGATAAATTAGCCCTCCCCAATTCTCACCCCTTTCCCTCCTTCTCATGCTCAGCATAGTAGTTGAATTTGATAAATTTGTGTTTGTATATCCTGTGCAGTAGGGTGTTTCCCTCTTCCCCTCTCCCATCTCCCTCAGTTAGGTCACCTTCTTTACTCATCTAAAGTTTTCTCCATCTTTGTCTGGAGTCCCTCCTATGCCCTATTCTCCTTAGCTTCCGCATATTAAGGAGATCATCTGACTTTTCATTTCTTTGTGACTGACTAATATCACTTAGCATAATGTTCCCTAATTCAATCCATTTGCCTGCAAATGACATAATTTTGTTCTTCTTTATGGCTGCATGAAATTCCATTGTGTATATATCCCATAGTTTTGTAATCCATTTATCTGTTGATGGACATCTTGGCTGATTCCATAGTTTGGCAATTGTTAATTGTGCAGCTATGAATATAGATATAGAACTAGTCTGGTAGTTTGGTTTCCATTCTTTTGGTTAGATACCTAGAAGTGGTGTAGCTGTGTCAAATGGTAGGTTCATTCCCAGTCTTCTGAGGATCCCCCACACTGTTTTCCAAAGCATTTGAATTAATTTGCAATCCCACCAACAGTGTATTAGAGTTCCTACTTCTCCACATCCTTCCCAGCATTTGTTATTGTTTATGTTTTTAATGATTGCCATTCTAATTGGGGTTAGGTGAAATCTCAGGGTAGTTTTGATTTGCATCTCTCCAATTGCTAAGGATGTTGAACATTTTTTCATACATTTATTGGTCATTTGTATTCTTCAGTGAAGTGTCTATTTAGTTCACTTGCTCATTTTTTGATTGGGTTATTTGTTTTTATAGTAGTGAGTTTCTTGAGTTCTCTGTATGTTCTAGATATTAGTCCTCTATCAGAGGAGTAGCTGGCAAAAATCTTCTCCCATTCTGTTGGCTCTCTTTTGAGGTTCTTGATAGTTTCCTTTGCTGCGCAGAAGCTCTTCAGTTTAATGAAATCCCATGTATGATCCTCTTTTTAACATCTTGTGCCTTTTGGGTCTTTTTGAAGAAGCTTTTGCCTGTGCCTGTGTGTTGAAGAGTTGGACCTATGCCCTCTTCAAGTAGCTGCAAGGTCTCTGGTCTAATTTCCAGGTCTTGGATCGATCTTGAATTGACTCTTGTGAAGGGTGAGAAAGTGTGGTTTATTTCCATTTTTCTGCATGTGGTTAACCAGGTTTGCCAACACCATTTGTTGAAGAGGATATCTTTTTTTCCAGTGGATGTTTTTAGCCCCTTTGTCAAAAATCAATTGGCTGTGTGTGGATTTGTTGCTGAGACTTATATTCTGCTCCATTGGTCTATGTGTCTGCTTTTGTGCCAATACCATGCTGTTTTTATTACTATGACTCTGTACTATAGTTTGAAGTCAGGTACTGTGATGACTCCTGCATGGTTCTTGTTGCTGAGAACTATTTTGGCTATTCATGGATTTTTGTTGTTCCAGATGGATTTAAGGACTGATTTTTCTATGTCTGTAAAGAACGATGATGGTAATTGAATGGGTATTGCATTGAATCTGTAGATCACTTTTGGAAGAATGGCCATTTTGATGATATTTATTCTGCCTATCCAAGAGCATGGGAGATCCTTCCATCTTCTAAGATCTTCTTCAATTTCTTTTTTCAATGTTTTATAGTTTTCCTTGTAGAGGTCTTTTATCTCCTTGGTTAGGTTTATTCCTAAGTATTTTATTGTTTTGGGGGATATAGTGATTGGAAATATTTTCTGGATTTCTTTTTCAGTGGACTTATGTTTGGCATATATAAAAGCTTCTGATTATTTAAGATTGATTTTGTATCCAGACACTTTGCTGAATTTGTTGATCAGTTCTATGAGCCTTTTAGTTGGGTTTGTTGGATCTTCTAAGTATAATATCATGTTGTTTGCAAATAGAGATTGTTTCAGTTCTTCTTTACCTATTTGCACTCCTTTGATTTCCTTCCCTTGCCTTGTTGCTCTGGCTAGAGACTCTAGTACTATATTGAAAAGGAGTGGTGATAGTGGACATCCTTGTCTTGTTCCTGTTTTTAAGAGGAACTCTCATAGTTTTTCCCCATTCAATATGATGTGGGCTGAGGGCCTATTGTATATTGCCTTTGATGTTGAGGTTTGTTCCTTCTATTCCGATTCTCTACATTGTTTTCATCATGAATGGGTGTTGTATTTTGTCAAATGCTTTTTCTACATCTATTGGATGATCATGTGATTTTTGTCTTTAGTTCTGTTTATGTGGGGGATTATATGTATTGTTTTTTGTATGTTGAACCAGCCTTGCATCTCTGGGGTGAACCCGACTTGGTCATGGTGTATGATTTTTTTGATGTGGATTTGAATGCACGTTGCTAGTATTTTATTTAGAAGTTTTGTGTCTAAGTTCATCAATGATATAGACCTGTAGTTTTCTTTTCTTGAGCTGTCTTTATTTGGTTTTGGTATTAATGGTTTTGGTATTAATGGTTTTGGTACAATGGCTTCATAGAATGTATTTGGGAGAGTTCTGTTTCTTTCTATTTCATGGAATAGATTGAGGAATACTGGGATTAGTTCTTCTATAAAGGTTTTATAAAATTCACCTGGGAAACCATCTGGACCTGGGCTTTTCTTTGATGTTAGGCTTTTTATTGCTGCTTCAATCTCTTTGATTGCTATTGGTCATTTAAATTTTCTATATCTTCTTGATTCAACTTAGGAAGGTTGTATGTGTCTAGAAATTTGTCCATTTCTTCTAGGTTTTCCATTTTGTTGGAGTATAGTTTTTCAAAGTAGTTTCTGATAATCCTCTGGATTTCTGTGCTGTCAGTGGTAATATCCCTTTTCTCATCTCTTATTTTAGTAATTTGGGTTGATTTTCTTTTGGTTAGGTTGGCTAGTGGTTTATCTATCTTGTCTATTTTTTTTTTTGAGGAACCAGCTCTTGGTTTTGTTGATTTTTTGTATTGTTTTTTTTATTCTCTATTTCATCAATTTCTGCTCTGATTTTAATAATTTCCTATCTTCTACTAGCTTTGGGGTTAGACTTCCTGTTTTTCAAGGGCATTGAGGCGTGTCATTAGGTTATATATTTGGTGATTTTCTGTTCTTATGTGAGCACTCAGTGCTATGAATTTTCCTCTTAATACTGCCTTCAGAGTGTCCCAGAGATTTTGATATATTGTCTCTTTGTTTGTTTCTAGGAATTTCTTAATTTCTCCCCTTATTTCTTCTGTGACCCATTCCTCATTCAGCAGTGTGGTGTTCAGTCTCCCTGTGTTTAAGAGGTTTCTCTGGGTCTTCTTATAGTTGATTTCTAGTTTCATTCTATTATGATTTGAAAAGATGCAGGGGAATATATCACATTTTTTGAATTTAGGTTTGGGGCATAAATGTCGATTATCATTATATCCTGTTACTGGATTGTTCCTTTTACCAGTAAGAAATGACCTGCTTTGTCTCTTCTGATAAGTTTAGGTTTGGAGTCTAATTTGTCTGATACTCCTGCTTGTTTTTGAATTCCATTAGTATGGGTTACCTTGCTCCATCCCTTCACCTTTAGTTTGTGAATATCTTTACTTGTAAGGTATGTTTGTTGAAGGCAACATATAAATGGATTCTGATTTTTAATCCATTTTGCCACCTTATGCGTTTTGATTGGGGAGTTGAGGCAATTGATATTCAGCATGATTATTGAGAAATGAGTTTTAGTTCCTAACATTTTGAGTTTTAAATTCTGTTTCAGGTAGTGTTTGTTCTTCTTTACCTAGTTGTTTCTTTGATGTAAATAATTTTTCTCTGGTTCTGGCATTTCATTATTATTTCTTCTTTGTAATAAATCTCTTTCATGTGCATTAGTGTATTTCCCTCTTCCCCCTTCCCATCTTCTTCAGTTATGTCACCTTCTTTGCTCAACTAAAAATTTCTCCTTCTTTGTCTGGAGTCCCTTCTAAGTCCCATTCTCCCTAGCTTCCACATATTAGGGAGAACATCCCACTTTTCACTCTTTGTGACTGACTAATCTCACTTAGCATAATGTTCTCCATTTCCCTGCAAATGATATAATTTTGTTCTTTATGGCTGTGTAAAATTCCATTGTGTACATATCCCATAGTCTTGTAATCTATTCATCTGTTGATGGACACCTTGGCTGGTTCCAAAGTTTGGCAATTGTGAATTGTGCAGCTAGAAACATAGATACACATGCATTAGTCTGGTAGTTTGGTTTCAGTTCTTTTGGGTAGATGCCTAGAAGTGGTATTGCTGGGTCATGTGGTAGGTTCATTCCCATTCTTCTGAGGATCCTCCACACTGTTTTCCAAAGTGGTTGCACTAATTTTCAATCCCACCAACAGTGTATTAGAGTTCCTACTTCTCCACATCCTCACCAGCATTTGTTGTTGTTTGTGTTTTTAATGATTGCCATTCTAATTGAGGTTAGGTGAAATCTCAGGGTAGTTTTGATTTGCATCTCTCTGATTTCTAATGATGTTGAACATTTTTTCATACTTTTATTGGCCATTTGTATTTCTTCTTCTATGAAGTGTCTATTTAGTTCACTTGCCTATTTTTTGATTCGATTATTTGTTTTTTTAGTGGTGATTTTTTTAAGTTCTCTGTATATTCTAGATATTAGTCCTCTATCAGAGGAGTAGCTGGCAAAAATCTTCTCCCATTCTGTCGGCCTTCTGTTGAGGTTCTTGATCATTTCCTTTGCTGCACAAAAGCTCTTCAGTTTAATGCAATCCCACTATTGATCCTAATTATAATTTCCTGTGCCTATGGGGTCTTGTTGAGGACGTCTTTACCTGTGCTTATGTGTTGAAGTGTTGCACCTATGCTCTCTTCAAGTAGTTACAAGGTCTCTGGTCTGATTTCTAGGTCTTTGATCCATCTTGAATTGACTCTTGTACAAGGTGAGAAAGTGGGGTTTATTAGCCAGGCATGGTGGCACATGCTTGTAATCCCAGTACTTTGGGAGGTGGAGACCGGAGGATCCGGGGTTCGCGGCCAGCCTCAGCTCTCTCTCTCTCTCTCTCTCTCTCTCTCTCTCTCTACTTAGTGAGGCCCTCTGCAACTTCGTGAGACCTGGTTTCAAAATAAAGTATAAAAAATAGGGCCGGGGGTGTAGCGCGGAGGTAGAACGCACCTGTGTTCAATCCCCGGTACTGCAAAAAAAAAGAAAGGGGTTTATTTCTATTTTTCTGCATATGGTTAGCCAGTTTTGCCAGCACCATTTGTTGAAGAGGCTATATTTTTTCCAGTGTATGTTTTTAGCTCCTTTGTCAAAATTCAATTGTCTGTAAGTGTGTGGATTTGTTTCAGAGTGTTCTATTCTGTTCCACTGGTCTATGTGTCTGCTTTTGTGCCAATATCATGCTGTTTTTATTACTATGGCTTTGTAGTATAGTTTGAAGTCAGGTATTGTGATGCCTCCTGCATGGATCTTGTTGCTGAGAACTACTTTGGCGATTTTGGGGTTTTTGTTGTTCCAAATAAATTTAAGGACAGATTTTTCTATGTCCGTGAAGAATGACTTTGGTAATTTAATGGGTATTGCATTGAATCTGTAGATCACTTTTGGAAGAATGGCCATTTTGATGATATTTATTCTGCCTATCCAAGAGCATGGGAGATCCTTCCATCTTCTAAGATCTTCTTCAATTTCTTTTTTCAATGTTTTATAGTTTTCCTTATAGAGGTCTTTTATCTCCTTGGTTAGGTTTATTCCCAAGTATTTTATTGTTTTGGGGGATATCGTGAGTGGAAACATCTTCTGGATTTCTTTTTCAGTGGACTTATGTTTGGCATATATAAAAGCTTCTGATTTTTTAAGATTGATTTTGTATCCAGACACTTTGCTGAATTTGTTGATCAGTTCTATGAGCCTTTTAGTTGGGTTTGTTGGATCTTCTAAGTATAATATCATGTTGTCTGCAAATAGAGATAGTTTCAGTTCCTCTTTCCTATTTGTACTCCTTGTATTTCCTTCTCTTGCCTCATTGCTCTGGCTAGAGTCTCTAGTACTATATTCAAAAGGAGTGGTGACAACAGACATCCTTGTCTTGTTCCTGTTTTTAAAGGGAACTCTTGAAGTTTTTCCCCATTCAGTATGATGTTGACTGTGGGCCTTTTCTATATTGCCTTTATGATGTTGAGGTATGTTCCTTTTATTCTGATTCTCTGCAGTGTTCTTATCATGAGTAGGTGTTGGATTTTGTCCAGTGATTTTTCAGAATCAATTAAAATGATCATATGATTTTTGTCTTTAGTTCTTTTTCTGTGGTGGATTAAATGGATTGTTTTTCATATGTTGAACCAGCCTTGCATCCCTGGGATGAAACCAGCTTTGTCATGATGTATGATTTTCGTGATGTGGTTTTGAATGCGCATTGATAGTGTTTTGTTTAGAAGTTTTGGGTCTCAGTTCATCAACAATATAGGTCCGTAATCTTCTTTTCTTGAGCTGTGTTATTTGGTTTGGGTATTAATGTGATGTTGGCTTCATAGAATGTATTTAAGAGGGTCCCGTTTCTTTCTATTTCACGGAATGCATTGAGGAGTATTGGGATTAGTTCTTCTATACGGTTTTATAAATTTTACCTAGGAAACCATCTGGACCAGGGCATTTCTTTAATGGTAGGCTCTTTATTGCTGCTTCAATCTCTTTAATTGCTATTGGTTGATTTAAATTTTCTATATCTTCTTGCTTTAACTTAGGAAGGTTGTATGTGTCTAGAAATTTGTCCATTTCTTCTAGGTTTTCCATTTTGTTGGAGAATAGTTTTTCAAAGTAGTTTCTGATAATCCTCTGGATTTCTGTTCTGTTGGTGGTAATATCACCTTTTTCATCTCTTATTTTAGTAATTTGGGTTGATTCTCTCTTTCTTTTGGTTAGGTTGGCTAGTGGTTTATCTACCTTGTCTCTTTTTTCAAGGAACCAGCTTTTGGTTTTGTTGATTTTTTCTATGGTTTTTTTTTTATTCTCTACTTCATTGATTTCCTCTCTGATTTTAATAATTTCCTGTCTTCTACTGGCTTTGGGGTTAGACTGTTCCTGTTTTCTAAGGGCTTTGAGGTGTGTCATTAGGTTATTTATTTGGTGATTTTCTGTTCTTCTTATGTGGGCACTCAGTGCTATGAATTTTCCTCTTAATACTGCCTTCAGGGTGTCCCAGAGATTTTGATATGTTGTGCCTCTGTTTTCATTTGTTTCTAGGAATTTCTTAATTTCTCCCCTTATTACTTCTGTGACCCATTCCTCACTCAGCAGTGTGGTGTTCAGTCTCCATGTGTTTATGAGGTTTCTCTGGGTCTTCCTATAGTCGATTTCTAGTTTCATTCCATTATGGTCTGAAAAGATGCAAGGGGTTATGTCACATTTTTTGAACTTGCTAGTACTCACTTTGTGGCCTAGGATATGGTCTATTTTAGAGAAGTTTCCATGAGCAGCTGAAAAAAATGTGAATTCAGCTGTAGTTGGGTGGAATATTCTGTATGTGTCTACTAGGTCCATTTGGTTTATGGTGTTCCTTGGGTATGAGGCATCCTTACTGACCTTTTGTCTCTAAGATCTATCTAGTGGTGTGAGGGGGTGTTGAAGTCTCCCAGTATTATTGTATTGGGATCTATGTGTGATTTAATGTCATGAAAAGTTTCTTTTATGAAACTGGTTGCACCTATGTTTGGGGCATAAATGTTGACTATTGTTATATCCTCTTGCTGGATTGTTCCTTTTACCCGTAAGAAATGACCTTCTTTGTCTCTTCAGATAAGTTTAGGTTTGAAGTCTAATTTGTCTGATATTATAATTGCTACTCCTGCTTGTTTTTGAGTTCCATTAGTGTGGATTACCTTGATCCATCCCTTCACCTTTAGTTTGTGCGCATCTTTACTTGTAAGGTGTGTTTCTTGCAGGCAGCATATAGATGGACTGTGATTTTTAATCCATTTTGACACCTTATGTCTTTTGATTGGGGAGTTGAGGCCATTTATATTCATCATGATTATGGAGAGATGGGTTTAATTCCTAACATTTTCAGATTTAATTTCTGTTTGAGGTAGTGTTTGTTGTTTGCCTAGTTGTTTTGTTGATGGAAATCACTTTTTCTCTGGTTCTGGCATTTCCTTATTATTTCTTCCTTGTAATTAATCTCTTTGAGTATTTTCTCTAGTGCTGGTTTGGAAGACATAAAGTCTTTCAGCTTCAGTTTGTAATGGAAGGTTTTTATTTCCCCATCAAATTTGATAGATATCTTTGCTGGGTAGATAAATCTTGGCTGGAAGTTGTTTTTTTTTTTTCAGTTTGGAATATGTCACTCCAGGACCTCCTGGCTTTCATGACTTGGTTTGCAAAGTGGGGAGTGATTCTTATTGGTTTGCCTCTGCATGTTACTTGGTCTTTTATTCTCATTGCCTTTAAAATTCTCTCCTTGGCCTCTACATTCATCAATTTGATTACTATGTGGAGTGGTGAACCTCTTCTTTGATCTTGTCTATTGGGGATTCTATATGGTTCCTGTACCTGTGTGTCGACCTCTTTTTCTATGTTTGGATAATTTTCAAATATTACTTCTCTGAATAGATTATTGATTCCTTTGGTTTCAGCTTCTATTCCCTCTTCTATGCCTATTATCCTTAGGTTGTGGGGTTTTTTTTTTTTTGCGGTATCGGGGATTGAACGCAGGGGCGTTCTACCTCCGCGCTATGCCCCC